>LKTO01000027.1:0-211315 GCA_001399465.1 Hymenoscyphus scutula | reverse complement strand
TAAGATAAGTATAGTAGTATATAGAGAGTAATAATACTATTATTCTAATAGTATTACTAAAATTAAACTAAAATATATAACTTATAGCTATTAAGAATAAGAAGTCTATATTATCTAACTATATAACTATAAGAAACTAAATAAGTAGTAGAGTATATAGATATAATAGAACTACTAGTATTCTATTATAATATAGAATAAACGATACCTCTATCGTACCTCTGTCTACCTTATAGTTATATAGGCCTAGAACCCTTAGATACTCTCTTCTATCTATATACTTCTCGAAACCATCTATAGTATTAGTAGTGTCAGCCTTCTTACAAGCCACCGTCGGGTCACATTCGTACGCCCGTCGCCTCGCCAAGACTACGTGCTTGCTAAGCCTCTAGTTGACCTAACTCTCTTAATCTAAGTCTCTTATAAATGCCTCTCCTTCTAGGTTCTTGTCTCTAAGAACCTAACATTTAAGCGCCTGCTTGATCCTATAAGTACTTCTTTTACCTAGAATAAATAGTAGAGCTATACTCTCTTACTTCTATAAATGTAAATAATAAAACTACACCTTCTTACCTTATGAATATAAACAACAGAACCCTGTCTTCTTACTATCGTTACCTAAGCGGCGACCTAATAATAAATCATTTTCTATAGGTCTATAACATTTACTTGTTTATTATTATATAGCGTAGACTCGGCTACGAATCATCTACTCTATATCTCTAGTATTTACTTATTTATTATATAGCGTAGACCTAGCTATAAATTATCTACTCTATATCTCTAATATTTACTTGTTTATTATTATATAGAATCTTATTATTATGATTTATAAGCCTTAGTAGACTAGTATATAGTTCTAGCCTCTAACTCTTCTTATTTTCTTTATAAATTCTACTTTAAACTTCTACTTCTAACTTCTACTTCTAACTTCTACTTCTAATCTCTTAATAAATCTTAATTAACTTCTATAATATATCTTTTCTCTAGCGCTATAGAATTGCTCCTCGGTTAGTAGTACCTTCTACTAGCTTGTCTTATTTATATTACCTTTGTTATTCTAAGAATTTAGACAGTTCTAACTAGGAGTTAAATAGCTATATTCTAAACTACTAAGAATAGAGAAATACTTAAGCTCGCTCTATTAATATAGGCAATTACTATAGCCTATTCTCGATTATCTAGCTAAACTACCTTATCTCTACTACGCTAGTCTACTTAAGTAATATCTATTATAAACCTAGTTTCGTCGAAATTCTAAAAATCGTAGTCTTAAATACTATATTTTACTCTTATATTCTCTACTAGTCGAAACTATACGCTAATAAGCTTAGAATCTTTATATAAGGCTCTTTAGAAGTTGTAAATATAATTAAAACATATCTTTAAGACTAGTTATTATTATAAGAATTAATATACCTAGAGCTTACTAACGTGTCTTCCTCTCTATAATTTAAGAATAAAATTAGCTATATCTTCTATACTAGTAAGCTAGAGTGTAAATTCTCTAGAATATATATTAAGTATATACTAAATAATTACTTCTTTCTCTAACTTAGTTAACTTATAATAATTAGCTTTAGAATTAGAGTAGTAGGTGTAGCTAGCTATTCTATTAGAAAGAGTTATATATAGTACTTTATAGATCTTCGTTATAGACTATTTACTTAGTTTTTTAGACGTTTAAATAGCCTTAATAGCTAGAATAATTTACTCTTCTTAAGTTTAAATTTCTATAATAAATAGTTAAGAAAATATATATTAAAATTTTAGAAGTTTATACTAAGGAAAAGTAATCGACTCGCTAATATAATCGACTCGCTAATAAACTATATTATATATATAACTACTTTTTAAATCTTATTTATTCTTTAAGATAAATATATATTAAACTATCTTTAAGTTTATATAAAATAGCTCTAACTCTACTTTATATATAGTATATATATATATTTAGTCTCTATCTATTAAATTAACTAAGATATATTTAAGTATAAAGCTTAAATTTTTAATAAGTCTAATATATCTACTTACTAGTAATAAAGATTATATAAAAGACTCTTAGATTCTTTAGAGAAGACTATAGATATAGCTATATATATAACTAGCGCGAATATTAGATTTTCTACTCTATTTATTATAGACCTAGCTACTACTAAGTATATAACTCGCTTATAGCTACTCGCTAGCGTCTATAAAGTCTACTATTTCTAGTCTAGCCTAGAACTATTTCTATAATAGATCGACATTTCTATGCTTATTAATTCCTTAGCTATCTCTATATTATAGAACCTCTAGAAGTCTTCTCTTTTCTTCTCTTCTCTTCTTTAGCTTTAGATCTTTAATTAAACTACCTCTTACTTCTCTAATTATCTACTAGAGAGCTAGTAGATTAGATTCGTTATACTATTAAAAAAATTAAACATTAGAACTTAACTTTTACTCTTCTTACTATTACTTAATAATAATATCTCTATATAGATTAATATATATATAAACTTAATATAGTACTCTTATATTATTAAGATATTATTAGTAAGATATATAAAAATTTCTCGAATAGAAGAGTAATTACTATATAAGTTACTACTACTATTATTATTATAAGAGAATAGGACCTCTATATATAATAAAAACTTTATAGACTCACTTTAAAAGTTATATAGTATACTTCTCTATAAGGATTTACGCTTTAGATAAATAGAAGTAAAGATATAATAGAGTATAGAGTTGTAATTTTTACCTCTTATTACCTCTTAGTTATATACTAAGATTATTAGAACTTATAGTAAATGCTATAAATTAAACTATAGAGGTATCTATATATAAGAAGATTCGATTATTCTCTTTATAGTTAAGTCTTTACTACCTTATATACCTAGTCTATACATTCTAGAGAGTTCTACTAAGAGTACTCTCGAAGGTTCCGTTAAGTTAATACATTACGTTACTAAGCGAGGTCACGTGCTTACGTCGCTAGAGTACTCTAAGACTTACTCTATAAGTATAACTCTTAATAAAGATATACTAAGATATCTAGCGTAAAAATCAGTTAGCTCTACTAGTCTTAACTTTTTTATACTTTCTAGTATTTCTAAATAATAATATATCTATATATAAAAAAAAGTAGATATACTAAGTTAGAATACTCTATAGTCTAATTAACTAATAGTACTTAGACTTTAGAGACGTAGTTATTAAGTTATAAAAAGTAGAGTAGATTAATGTTTACTTTTTTTTCGTAAGGTCGAAAAATCTAATATTCGCGCTATTTATATATACGGCTATATATCTACCTCTATGTCTATTTAGTAAAGTAAGAAAAATATATTTCGTTTCTCTAGAATATTCTAAGCTAAAAAGCTAAGATAGAAAAAGAAAAAGTAAATAGTATAAAATATAAATATATATAATATAGTTTATTAAGACTCTATATATATTAGAACCCTGTATACTCTAAAACTTATATAAAAAGCTACATAGTAAGTAGCTCTAACTTTCTATTCTATTAATAAAAAAAGCTAAAATTAAAAAGCTAGTTTTAGTAGTATATAAAGAAATATAATATAGAGTTTTAGATACGTACTAATTATAATCACTTAGTTATTAAAGAAATAAAAAATAAATTATAAATATAAGAGTAATTTTAAGCGAATCGTTAACTATAATTAGTAAACGTCTAAAATTTTATATTTTATTTATTTATATAGTAATAAAACTAAAATTTTAATTTTAGCTTTTTTTATATATAAGCTAAAAAGTTAGAGTTGCTTACTAAGTAACTTTTTATATAGGTTTTAGAGTACGCTAGGTCCTAATAAACTACGTTATTCTTTACTTCTTCTTAATAGTATTAAAAGTATAATTACTAAAACCTAGACTTTTACTATACTATCTATTATCTCTATATTTTTATGAAAACTTATACTATTACTAGATATTAAATCGTTAGAGGAGTGTTACATCTGCGACTACAGCCCTGTGATCACTAATAAACATACTATTAACATTGTTGTTCAGAATTTCAAACTGCTGAGCAGAATACAATTTCCCTGCCGTTGGTCCCAACCAAACAAAGTCAATACGACTAATGCCCGTAGCAGTAAAACCCGTGTACGTCAACTGGTTGGTTCCAAGACGAGTGGCATCCGAATTCCATATCTCAGTCAAGTATCCCAAGCCCTGTAATGTCGTATACGCATCGCCATTTGGATCGGAATTGAAGTCCCCAGTCAAACTGACGCCCAAAGGCCCATACAGAGACTGGACTGCTTCAATGCGGGCGATCACAACCTTGATTCCCTCGCTGCGAGCCTGTGAACTAACATTGTCGAGGTGAGTGTTGGCGTGGATGAAGCGTTTCCCGGTGGCAGTGTGTTGGAAAACACCAATGGTAACAACCCTTCGACTTCCGGCACCCCACCCAAAAGAGACGACATCTGGTGTAGGAGAGAGCCATTTCATTTCGCTGTACACCAAGGTGACAACATCCGACCGATAGATGATGGGGCTGTATTCCCCACTCTTCTTCCCATCGTCGCGCCCAAAACCGACATGCGCCCAGTTGGAGCCCAGCCCATTCTTGATATCAGTCAATTGATTGTCGAGTACTTCTTGTAGGCCAATAATAGTTGTAGAGGTGACATTGGTGGCAGTGTTTTCAAGTAACTCGATCACATGTGGTTTTCGACAACGATCCGAAGCAATTCCACAAAACAAATCCCACCATGGCTTCTCGTTCGTTTCGAGAGAGGTAGCAGCATAGCGAATGTTCCAAGAGATAACGCGAAGAGGTAGACTGACCGCAACGGCATTGACAACAAGCAGCAGGAGAGCGAGGAGGCATGTGGACTGCATCTTGAGGGCTGAAGTCGAGGCTGAGGTGCTATCTGCAGTGTGGGAAATTCATCTGATTTATATCAATGCCTAACTTGAATGAACCTTCCACTCTCGGAAACGGATTGCTATGCCGTGATGGATTTCAAACCAAGAAACCTTGAAATGGTCTACACCCCGAGTTTCGACGCACTTGGCAGGGGAATTTAGCAGATGCCAAATGGCCAAATGCCGGCAAATATAATTAATGCCTACCGAGGTATAAGCGAACCCCTCCTCAATCCCTTGTGGAGACACGTGGGTAATTGTTTGGCGCTTGTTTGTTTTCGAGTATAGACAGTGATCAGAAAAAGTGGCAGTAAATAAAGAGGTTCGTACGGAAGGGGGTTACAAGTGGGACTCGTCCACCCCTTGTTTCTACCACACTATAAGAAGGAATTTGTGGGGACATTTTTGATATCCTATACTTTTAATTCGCTTCAGCATCTCACCGCTTACAAGGGGTGGACGAGTCCCACTTGTAACCTCCTTCCGTACCTGCATGCCCAGCTCATTACTCTAACTATGTAAATTACAGTTGAACTATCTGGGTTAATGGTCATTAGGGTAATTTACTTGGATTGGCCTAAAACGGTAAGACAACGAGCGTCCCTCCAGGTCCTCACTTCTCGACTATCAATGTCTTCCAAACAGAAATGCTTTCCCGCTTCCAGTCTACGACCTTTTCCCGGATAGAGTCTTCGGAGCTAGTCTTCCACGACTCAACCATTTCCCTGAGACTCAAAACAAACTTTTCTCCTTGTTTGGATAATACACCAAGTTCGTTCCGCTTCAGGTAGGGCATTCCATCCTCAAGCAATTTCGTAGAAAGCGTGACACGTAGCAGATTGAGGGCCAATGTGTTCTGGTCCATAATTTTGGATGAACCACTCAATTTCCCGATGCATAATGCCACTCGAAGTCGATCTTCCGCGGCGTTGAGCAACCTGCAGGCGTGGATGGCATCTTCAGCAATCCTTGGCCAACGAAGTACATTCGTTTCACCGCTCACCAACGCAGTTAACAATTCCTCCATTTCCTCGGCGAGTTTCTCACACTGGTGGTCAGCCTCTGATTTGTCGGGGAAGCATGGATACGGTAGAAGCCAGAGTCGTTGTTTGGTTGTTGAGGGGAGGAGACCACGCTTTATTTCACGTAGATTAGGAATTTTTTTGCTGAGGACTAAAGCAATAACTTGTTCTAGCATGAGTCTTCCGGATTTTTGCCATGCGGAGGCCATTGTACGGATCAATTCTTCGCTGGCGCTAGGATGAATTAGTCTCATCGGAGGTCGAAGATCGTCCATGAATTGGTCCCAGATATCCGGATGGTCTTCGTACTTTTCTAGAAATAGTGATGCATGCGTGATGATCATCTCTAGCACTCTTTCTGGGCTGATGCCGTTGATGATAAAACCACGTGACCAGCCATGATGAATCATGGCCACAAGTGGTTTTGTTCCCGAAGAGGAGTACCCAGCCATCCCCTGGTCGAATACATATAGCCAGTGCTGAACCCCAGGTGTGCTTTTAAGCTCAGAGTTGTTTTTGAGCGATAGGTTGAGCTCCACCAGTGCGGCAGGAGGATTGAAGGTCATAATGATAAATTTGTTGTAGTCTTCCAGAATGACCTGGGGAAGAAATTGGGGATAGATCTCCAACAGAGTGTTCCAAACCCGCGAAGTGATAGGGGTGACTGGAAGATTGTCGACCTGGAGGTTCGATTTATGTAAAAACAGAAACAACTTAACCCATTTCCGATGCTCTGATTGGGACAGAGTGAGAATTGGTAAGACAATGCGCTTCATAAACTCCGGCTTCATCTTTTTCAACCAGGGGTACTGTGATGAATTAGGAGCTCCAATTACAGCAGAAAGCAGAGGTGGCAAGCCACTAGAGATGTCGGACACATTTGGCATTTTCTGTGCAGTGATAGCTTCTTGCCAGTCTTGCTTTTGTGGTGGACGACGTTCATTCACGCTTCCCACGACTGGAATGACAGTCTCTAGAGACGCTAGGATCTTTTCAACCAAATGATTGGACCTCCAGCTCTCATCTGCACCGCCACATAGGTTGTTCAAAAGGCTCAATAAACTGTCCAGAGTCGCAAGACGAACATCGATGTGTGTCCCAGCCTTAAACAACTTTACTAATACCTCCACGGCGGCGTCCGCTGAGATAAACTGGGAATTGTCAAGAAGTTGAGCCAGATACTTGACCGTCGTGACTTTTACAATTGACTGTGGTGGAGCCGATTTGGACAACTGCACCTCGCCAACTTTCATACACGACTGCTCTTCTAATTTTTCGCCAACAGCAGTGGAAAAAGAAAGAAGCATTTCTTGGGCATATTTTGCAGGCAATGATTTCATGAAAGAAGCCGACAGCAGTTGTTGGTGCCATGAACTTGCATCTGGTCGATCCAGGATGGTCCAGAGGACGAGCTCTTGCGCCAGTTCGGGATTTCGCCCCTTTGTTAGGCGAAGAAGGCCATCATAAGATAATCGTTCTAACATAGAGTCCGTCGGCTGACGATCTCCTTTATTTCGTTTCTCGTTTCCAGCATCAAGCATGGCAGTTGTTGTAATTGCTAGTGCTGCTGAGGGGAGGATTTGGAGCAGTAATTGGATCGGGGAAGTAGCTTTATTCAGGAAGTCGACGTTGACGCTTTCGAGTATTGCAAACGTGCCACGCCATATAGCGTTGTAAACATTGTCGTCCAGATTTTGGTCATCTTTTCGTAGATGCAAGTGTTTCCATAGAGTTGCCGCATGGTCGACGCGTTTGCTGATGGCCAAACCAAACATAGTAGACACACCATCCCAGTCAGGTAGGCAAAACGAAGGCTCACCCCGTGCTATATCCATGAATTCATTGAAGGTCAACAAGATTTTATTTGCTTTGTCAGCCTGTTCTTTAACTTGGGCCAGTGTTACATTTTCTGGCAAGGGTTGGGGAATTCCAGACAAGAGCTCAATGCCTTCCTTTGTTGTAACTGCATCCCTTCCAAATATTGTTTTCACAGTCAGAGGACCGCGGACGTAACGTTGTTGCCAGGCGATCGTTTTGCCGTAGAGATCAATATTGCCACTCGCGATTGCATAATCAGAAGCGGCCTTCGCCTTCTTCGCTCTGTCCGATTGTTCCCTTGCGATAACAGATTCTCTTCGAAGACCATTTACGGCATTGAGTGCGTTCTTTTGCGTCTCATCAGATTCGCATGACAATGTAGTCAAAAGAAGAACGGCATTGAAATTGCTCTGTGTTGGTTTCCTAAGAATAGAAGAATATCCGATGGGTTTCTGTAGGAAAGGGTATTGCGGGTTGGCGTGTAACAGTCCTTTCAAAAGCTTGACTGCCAGATCCTTTCTCAATTGGCGGAATACACCGGACGACCACGACTGTCCGGCAAGCAGAGTGAGATCTTCGGCAGTATCTAGGTCAATACCAACACCCGGAACATGAAGGCAGAAGGACCGAAGTAAGAGCCATCTTGTTTCTGGGGTTTTCACATTTTTCGATGCTTGTGAAAATCTATAACCGATCGTTTTTTGGCTTCCACCTAAGCCGAGACGTAGAGCGAGTACGAGGGAGTCGTCGTATACTTTTGGGTGCCACAACCAGCGGGCAAACATTATGGACCAGAGCTGCCCGGAAGAAAGTGTGGGTTTGGCCTCAATCAATCGAAGCCCCAGCATGATTATCTCGTGCAATTTCTCCTCCGGAAGTTTCTTTTTAAGAGCCCGCTGAAAGAGAGAGAACAGTATTTTAGTTTCAGAAACCGTGGGGGGCCAGATTGTTTCATCGTTGATCCTTTCCAGGCGAATTTTCAATACCCTCATTGACAGCTCCATTGAGGCCGATATTTTGGATCTTGACCAGGCAGTGGAGGTTGGTTGTATAAGAAAGCTTCAAGGTAATCTGGAAAAAGATCGTCTTTAGTACCATTTCCAAAGAGCGCATTGACGACACGCTGTCGTAAAAGTTCTCCGTGATCCTTTAGTAAACGCTTGGCCGGTATGTGCCGATATAGAGGGTTGGACTGGTCTTTGCCGTCAAGCAGACGACCGACAAAATCAGCAGAGCAAGCGGGGACCATGCGAGCGTAATAATTTTCAACGGGACGTTTTTCAAGACTTCGAAATTTGAATCCAGGATAATGCGACGGAAGTAATGCGAAGATGAATTCCTCAATCGTCTTTTCTGTCTCCTCCGTGGCCCCCTTATTGCTGTTACGCCCACGATTGCAGCGACCAATGACACCTACGAGAGCCACAAGCTCATCAACAGAAATCTTTTCGAAAAGGCTAATGACACCTGTTGTTCCACCCAATCCCTTCCACATTGAATCCCATTTTTCAGGACGCGCAAGTGCCTTGCCGCATTCTTTGATCCCGTGCAGTCGAGCAAAGCGATCGTTTCCATCATTGATTTTCGATACAATGTTTTCAAGAGACATCTTTTCAATTAACGGGGCAGTCAGAGTTGCCATCGTTGGAAAAATTCCAAGAGAGGATCGGTGGTGTCGAAAGCCTATCGGATTGAGGAGGTGTGGTTTTATAGGGCGTGGATATATTTCCGGGTGAATTATTAGTGACGGGGAAACAAGACTTTGTGGTAATAGACCCGGACGAAAAAGGACCCAAGAAGAATTATATGAAATGCTCCCTCTCGTGAGGAGTCATGCGGGGTGCATGCACGTGGTAAGCCAGATGCGTTAGGCCGAGCTACCGGCGGGTCTGGCGTGGGCGTGCTGTGCCTCCATCCACCCTTCAACTCTCAAACAATTCTGTCCTGCTCTCCCAGAAGCCGCACTCTTCCCTCACCCACTTATCATCAACTACCTTCACTGCCATTCCTCTCTCCTTACCACCCGCAATCTCATCATTTCCACTACCAAACACGGCAATCTTCCCCCATCCCTCATTTTCACCACTCTCACTTTGAAATTTAGGCCAAGTAGCCCTCTCCATCCACAAGCCATCTTCTGTGTTTGGATCTCCAGTAGTGATAAACGAAGTCCAATAACTATGCATCTTCGCACTGATCTCTCTTATCGATGGTGAAAATTCTCGAACCTCCTGGTTATATGTTACAAAATTGTTGTGATCGCAGTGGTCCGCACCTCCCTCCCTTCGACTAGTTGCAGCGAAATGGTAAAGCCAAACTGGGGCTTTCGAGCAGGCGAATTTTGCCGTTTGTCGAACTGGCGATATGTATGCAAAATGTCCATAAGCTTGCTCCAAACGGAAAAACTGTTGACCTAGTCCTCTTGTCTCAACGTATGGCGACGAGGGTACGGATACTGGATCTGGATATGTTTCATTCAAGATGCGTATATCCTCGGTGGAAAGTTTTGGGAGAAGGGTGCGAAAAAATTTGGTAAATTGATCAGAGGTAGAACTTCTCGGATCGATGAAGATAGCGCCTTCGTTTGTATTGAACCCCGTCATGATGGGAACCTGGTGCCAATTTCCCGACTTCCATGCTTTGATGGGAGCTTGTGCGATTATTCCTCCTTCGCCCTCTATTACTGGCTGCCATGGCCAGCGAAGACTGGACTCGTATTTGCCGTAGACTTCCTCAGAGGCGGTTTTGATAAGGGAGAATGGAAGACTACGAAGGGTGGGTAATATTTCTTCGCATGGGGTATGTTGAAGGCCAAGATGAGAAAGGAAATCCTGGAATTGTTGTTCCACTAGGGCGTGGTCATATGGTAACACTGTTCTCGCTGTTGCAGCGCCAGACTCTATGATGGCTTTGTGGAACAAAGGTGACTCGTCTGGTTTGTAAAGGAGGTGATGCCCAACCTACAATTTTGTTAGCTGGGTTATAGTGTAGTGAAAGTCCGAATCTGATGATAAGTATTGTAAGAGTTTTGGTCATTCCTCTCTGACGCGTATAATTTTGGAACAATTACAAAAATTTCTCGGATTACTTAGAAGAATGGAGAATCGATGCTTGAAGGACAATCAAGACCGATTGTTCCAAACACCCTCGGAAAAAATACTTCGGGTTGTCCGCGACTGTCCGTAGAGTTGCTGTAAATAGAGTAATGAGGCAAGCTGCCCAAGTAGTCCTCAGGAATGGAGGTATTCCCCTGGAAACCAAGCGTGGAAATCCCCATTGGGTCGAACTGCCTGGGAAGGAAGTTGCTTTCTCTGGTAAAAGCAACCACCAAAAAAAAAGAGAAGAAGAGAAACAAGAGAAAACTCACAGAATGTCCCCCAGCACTCGCCCCCATAACCGTAACATCCCCCTTATCCCCTCCGAAAGCCCCAATATTCTCCCTCACCCACTCGAGCAAAACCCTCTGATCCTTCAACCCCAGGTTCAAGCACCCCTCCTCCTTCCCCATTTTCGAATTCAGAAACCCAAAAGCCCCCAAGCGATAATTAAAAGTAATCCCAATCATTGGCCGTTCACTCCAAGCAACCATACTACTAATCCCCCTCCCCCTACCATCTCCAAAGTTGAAACTGCCTCCGTGAATATAAACCACAACAGGAAGTGCTTTCTGATTCTTTGGAAGGCTAGAGGGCCGAAAAATATTGAGGTTAAGACAGTCCTCTCCAAACTCCACGTCATCTTTCTCACCAGACGGACACCGTCGTCCCCATTTCTCCGCATAAAACACTCCCTCACCAGCAGGAACAGGAACCGCCTCTCTAAATCTCCTTTCGCCCTCAGTGCTCAACGCATACGGAACCCCCAGGAAGTGATCCAGAACCCGTGTTAAGCTACCATGGCGTTCCACGAGTTTGCTTCCGATGATTTTTCCTTGACGGAGTACGGCTTGCGGTCTCGGTGAGCTAAGGGACATGGTGCTATCGAGCTCGTCTTTCTCGTCAGTGGAAAACCAAGAAATTAGATCTCTATCAGTCAAAACCCAGAATGTGACGAGGTAGAAAGCGAGAAGAAGGGCGAGGAAAGGCAGTCGCCGTTGTAAGCCGCGAAGTGAGGGCATCTCGTTTCTCCCCCGATAGTGTGTGTGGGTGGGGTCCCCTGTTCAACCTACCTTGGTTACCTAACTAGTGGGGTAAGTTTGGTGATCATCCAAAAAAGAATTATGAGGAAGGAAGAACTGTCTAAGCATCGGGGCTATGTGTCCACGAATAATATTAAATTCTGATTGCTCTTTCGTGATGATGTAAGAAACTGCACTGCGCCGCAAGGTGAGAAGCTGGCGTTTCATCTCAACTCTCAAGCTTTAAGATCTCTAAGACTTGGCATTGATCTTCTATTTTAGACCATCAGGTACGAACTCTAGTAATTCTACCCGAAAGGATTTACAAACTTCCAACTTTTCATAACATTTCTCTTGAAAATATACCACCTGACTAAATTCAAATCACAGCTAGAAAACCCCATTAAGAATAAATTATTATCGGGCAAATTTTTACGTTATAGCAATACTCTAGATAGATTCAGACAATTTGGAGGAAACATAACCAGTTCAGCTCGCTCCTCTGACGGACTTGAGGCCCCAAGCTCGGAATGCAGGTACAAGTCGAGTGGGCGGGCGACTGACAAAAGATATCCCATTTGCAGATACTTCATTCAAAGAGACTAGAAAGGAAAACTAAACTCGGCCGTCAGACCATTCCCTCCAGTCGTTGTAGAGCCAGTAGTAGTAGTGCCATCGCACGAAACCCCTCAAAATAATTACAAAAACAACTCTACTCCATCCATGCTATCTCGCGAGGGGGTATGGAAGCAGAAAAACACCTAAACGCAGCCGCTGTAACCATACAAATAACTCTACTTCGTCGAAAAGGAAAAACATATCAAAGAAACCACTTAGAAAACTGTATGTATCCAGCTTTCCCAATGCCCGAAGAACTCCCATACCGTCTTCACTCAATCATAAATTCATAATCGCGCCCTCACCAAACCCACCCAGTCAGTGCTTCAACCCAAGCTGTCCACCAGGTCCATACCCAGCACTCATCCCCTTATCACCCTCAGTCAACTTCCTTGCCCGTTGCTTCTCCGCCCACTCCCTACTAGCCTGACGTCCTCGTTCCGCCGCGGCTTCCCGCGCACGCTTGGCAGCCGCCTCGCGCTCCTGCTTCTCCTTCTCCATATCCTCAAGCAATCTAGCATCTCGATTATAGATATCCCTTGCACGTTGGCGTTGAACCTGCACCTCCTTGTCCGATACGGTACGCTGGCCTAGACCACTCATCGAAGGTCCACTGGTGGTAGATGGTTTCCGAGTCATGGCCTGAGGTTTGGATCCAGGGGCACGAGGGGCAGAGGTATTTGCAAGATTGAGCTGTGAAATCGATGGACGGTGTGCACCAATGATGGGACCTCGCTTGGAAACCGAAAGATCACCACCCTTGAGACTTTCAAGTCCAACGATGCTTTGACGAGCACGACTGGCAACCGTCTCGCGAGGAACAAAGTCGGGCACAATACTCTTTCGTACCGGCCTGGCTTTAAATTCGCGGCGCTTTCGCTCCTCCTCCTCCTGGGCCTTCAAACGAGCCTCTTGAGCCTCTCTCTTTCTTCTGGACACAGCCTCTCCAGGGAGCTCGAATGTCGATTTAGTTGGTGGTTTGGTGGACTTGATGACTTTAGCTACAGGGAGAGATCTAGGAGGATTGGAAGGCTCATCGCTGGATTCGCGCTGTGCGATACGAGCTTCACGTTGTTCCTTCAATCTACGAGCCACAGCTTCGCCAGGGAGCTCGAAAGTAGATCGAGTTGGTTGCTTTGTGGATTTGATGGGTTCTAGGACACTCATTGGTCGTTTTCCAAGCGCCTTAACTGTCGAGTGTGTTTTCTTCTGCTCGTCGGCGGGTTTCCTAAAGACCATGGAGGATGATTTCTTGAGACCTGGGGATGACTTTGGTGCGGTTGATTTGACACGCATTGAAGCATACTTGGACTTGACAGGGGTTTGTTCTTGAGGACTTGGATGATGGGTGTTGAGGGGCGAGCCTTCGTGCGCAGCATTTCTCAAGAATTCCAAACCGTCCCGTGGTCCCACACTCTCCCTTGTCTCGGATGATGGTCGTTTGGCCTTGACTGGTGAGACGATCCCTTCTGCCAAAGCTGCCTGAGAAATGGCGTCCATCTCCTCCTCCAATTGATCAAGCGCCTCAAGCGAGTCTTCGATACGAGAAACTGGTTTCGCTGGGGATCGGCTGGTAATTTGCTCCACAAAAGAATCCTCATCGTCTGAATTGACCAGAGTTTGGATATTCTCCTTCTCGCATGCCCCCTCAACCTCCTCTAGTGTTTTGACTGATGACTTTGTTGGGGTTTGAAGCGCTTCCTTCATTGGTATGTCGATTTGTTGAACGTTTTGCTCGTCAGCGGTTGACTCTTCTTGGGCCTGGTCAATTGAATTGAAGGAGGAAGCCTCGAACGTGGCTCTTGCCAACTCTTCTTGGGCTAATGATGAAGGGTAATTAGTCATGCTGTTGTTGAAACCGTCTCCTGGACCTGAAAAACAAAGTTTGCTGACTCGAAAAGCATCCGCTGGAAAAGCACTCAGAACATCATCTGCAAAAGAAGTGTCCTTTTGCGACTGATAATCCGCGAGGTACTGATCTAGAGTAGTGAGATCGGATGAGATATACTGACCTGCTTGTTGTACTGCCAATTGGTGGCGAGTCATTCGGACTGGTCTGGGTTGAAGCATCGGCTTCTGCATTTCTTCTGCTGAAGCCATGCTTGGAGTCGCATCGGGGGTGGTGGCGAGATCTTCATGGGCCACAGTCTCCAACTGATTGATAGCGACGACTTCTGGAGTCTGGCGTGCATTCTCGTCATTCACCAGAGCGTGTCCATCGCCAATGTCATCTTGGTGCTCGACCTCGACTTGATCCTTCTTCTTGTTTTTGCCCTTTTTGGTCTTCTTGCCGGTGCCGATGGCGTTGCGATATGCTGCCTTTAATTGCTTCAGTTGGGAAGGGACCGATGTACCCTCGGTAGGCATATTATTGACACCAATGTCGCTGCTGATGTCGCTCAAAGGTAGATGTTTGGGCGTGTCTGGTAGAGGAGTTTGGATCGCGGCGAGGGTGGTGGAATCTTGAGCGATATCGATTTTGCGTGAGCGCGTGAATCGAGCCATGGTGTTATAGATGGATCGAGGAGACGACGACGTCCGTGGACGGGGAGGATACGAAGTAAGTACTGTACCTTGAGGGCACGAGACGAATACTTTGGATCCTGGCCAGATTCCGTCGGAGGAAGATCTTATTTCGGAGATTGGGCAACGTAGTAGGATGTAATGTGGGTGAGCAAGAGCAAAAGGAGGACGCTGTCAGTATTGGAAGCCAAAACCCAAAAGGCGAATGGTTTCGAAAGTGTATTAATTAAGATGTTCTGTTCCAAAGAGAGTGCTCGGTGCACTTCTGTTATCGATTGTATGTCGAAGGAGGGGTGAAACGATCGAGTTCCAGGTTGATACTGGGACTGGCACTTGGGTGGGCGCTTGTTGTGGTCGAAGCATCGAAGCTTCCATTTTTAGCCGCGATTTCTCCATTGGCTGGCCCGGCAACAACACGGAAGGGGCGAGAGGGGTTAACGCGACGTGACCGCCGCGTCAGGTACAATGGAAGTAGGTAAAGAGGGTGGCCACATCGGAGTACCGCCTGTCTTCTAAATCATATGTGAACCTACTTTATAAAAGTCTATATACGCCAAATTAGCAACTCTGATTGGCCATTTATGCAGATTTTTGGGGCCGAGCCGTATTATGAACTAGCAGGCAGGTACTCCGATGTGGCCACCCTCTTTAGGTACCTCCTTACACCTCCCGAGGTCAAGGACTAGTAAAAGCCCCACCAGAGGCAGGTTCGAGGTTGATCTGAGAAAAAGGTTGAGATGATCGCTCCTTCCTTCTAGCTTCACGGACTTGTACCTACCTAGGTACCTAGGTAGGTATCTCTTTAAATTGGACTGGAGTACTGACTTCAACATGTACATGATCCCTCGAGACCCGTCACCGATTCGAGCGAGATTCTACACATTATCTCTCTCTCGCACAACCTTTCACTACCTATCTCTTCCCTTGTGTATATTTGTATCTACCAGCCTGGAACGCCGTGCAAATGCCAATCTATCATAATTCGTCATCTTCCTCCTCTCTGGTGTCTCCCGTCCATCCATCAAAGCAGAACCCCTAACCCCGAACCCCTCCGGGAGACCTCTGGGAGCTCTCACTCCTCAGTCGCCCCTTCCGTGGCCTGTTGTAGCATGGGCGCATGCTCTGTTGGTATTCTCACCAGAGTCTGGGGCAGATCTAAATCTCCCTCTTTCTTCTGCGCATCTTCTCCTTCCGGCTGCAGGTGCTCGCTTTCTTTGGGTTTGGGGATTTTCACTAGGGTGGTTAGCACCCGTTTTCCTGCACTAGGGATGGTCTGGGTGTAGACATACTCGAAGCCATACTAATCGCCTGCAGAACATTATGCCAGTTCCCCAAAACTAGTGCAACAGCTGGAGTCTCCAGATTAGCCCACGTCTGCGACAACAGCACCTCCCCAGCCTCCGGCGCATACCTTCTGTGCCATCTGAAAGGGTCGCGAGCTTTTCCTCCAGCATTTGCATCTGCCCTGCCAATCCGGCGCTGAGATCCCTCAGTTCCTTCAGACTTTCCAGCTCTGCCTTCTTTTCGTTGATGCGGGCTAACAGGATGGGCGATTGACCAGCTGAGTTGCCCATTGAGCCTTGTCGCAAATGTGAGGGGAGGGGTCGCGACGAGTACGACATGATGACGGGAGGTAGGGAGGTAGGTACTCGTAGAGTAGAAAGGGGCGGTGCAGACGGTGGTAATAGAGAAGACCGACTACTTAGGTAGCTGAACAAAATCTTTAGTCAAGAAAAGAAAAGAGAAAGTCGGCTTCTGTCCCAATGTTTGGTCGGGTGGACCTCACCTGCAGTTCACGGAAGGCCTTCTACCTACCTACCTGCCTCAGTGAGGTACCTAGGCTCACTAGGCAGGTTTTGGTTGTCACGATCGGGCAATCGGCAGCCCGCCCCACCACCACAGCAGGGGTCAAGCTTTGGGTCTAACCTCTTTGGACGGCAAAGTAAACATCTCCTTTCCCTTGCAAAAACTTCCCATTCTTCTTACGAGCCCAAGCTTCATCACCATAACACCACCTTAGATTCTGCTTTGCTCCGTTCCACCCTTTTGGCCTCTGTTGGACTCGGATCAGAGACTAGAACACAATCTCGATTGCCCAAATACATATCCACACCCGCAACCACCGTCAAATCCCTCGCATACCGTCATTGTTGACTTTGCCGCATGCTTGGTCGAGATGGCCCGCCTGAACGAGGTTCCGGCTTCAACAGAAAGCGTAGATTCTTGTCAGTTCAAGCTCGAGCCAGATTTATATTCTAGACACCTTACTCATGTTCAAATAGTGAAGCGCAAGTTCATGCGACAGAATCGCGATATTGCTCGAGCCAACTCCGCCCAGTCACTACGAATTCGAAGTCTCGAAAACGAAATATCGAAACTGCTCGCTGATAATCTTGGACTGAGAGGACATATCATACATCTTCAGAACGAAATGGAAAATGGGCAAGAACAGCAAATAGCAGAGCATGCGAGCCATATCAAAGCTCAACTCGAGGCCAAACTGGCAGAGATGGGAGCAATGCTCAATGGACTCGGACAGACACAATCGGCCACCAAGTCTCCAAAAGCAGGGAAAGTAACAAGAAACAATTCGAGCAACAGCCCGGAGCAAAAGAACTGGAAGAATATGTGCAGCCTGAGCGAGGCGGTTGCTAGTCAAGAGGGCAGATTACCGCCAATTATGGAGAACAAGCAATACCCAAGAAAAACCCTAGAGTACGTTGGAAATCTTCCTCTGTTCAATCTTCTCAAGCAGCCATACTTCATGATGAGCACCATTGGTCCGTGTTACCGAGCGGCCTCAAGAACCGTTACATGACGATCACCATTGCATTCAAGTGCCCTTCTGATTCCCAGTTTTTTCCTTTGGCAACAACCGCCCAGATCCCACAATGAGTGCAGTCTTGAGATCCGTGCTGACTTCTTAGGCACCAAGAGTTGGTTAAACTTGTTGCAGAAGCAGACAATATAGTCGATTCAACAGAATCGCCCGACATTGGGCCACCTCCAGTGTCAAAATTTGTAGACGAAGATCCTGTCAAGATTGACCTCCCCCGGCGACATAACGACGAAGCCGAGGAGTCATTTGATGTCGATCCTGTACTATCAGTGAACTTGGAACAAAGACGGAAACGGAGAAGCAGTGGAAGCGCAAACGAGACAAATGTCACAGCTACCGTCACGCCGCCCCTGGAAGAGCAAGAGAGCAGAGAGATCACTAGGGCAGGGGCCAAAAGGAAGCTCAACGTCAGGGAGGATGACGAAAAAAACAATACATCTCGACCAACACAGAGCTCCTCAGATGATTTCAAATTCTCCCGAGTGAACGAGGAAAAGAGCAGGAGTAAGATTACTGCCCAGGTTGAGAAACCGACAACAAAAGCCACGAGAGAAATTGCCGTCGCTAGAGGGGCTTCTCGGGATAAGCGATCGAGTACTGCAAGTACAACGGGTCGAAAGGTTTTGGCAGCAAAGAGTGTGAACAGCTCACCAAAGAAACCTTCGAGGACAACAGCAGTCCAGGATGAAATCCAGGCAGCAAAAGCAGAAATTACAAGGTTCAATCCACCAAAGGAGAATTTGTGGGAAAGCAAACGAGAACCTGTTGTCATTCAAAACAAAGAAGAGCCACATATCCCGAAGACTGTTGATGTCACTCTAGAACCTGAAACACCCGCAGCACTCGACTCTTTCTCGCCATTCTCGGCAGGACCTTCGACAACTCGGATAGCGGAGAGCCGGGATACCCCGCCGCCCCCAGATTTAGGACCAGGCTCAGAAGGTTCAAGGCCAAGTCGGAGAGCACGCGGTGCAGTAAGTTATGCAGAACCGAACCTTCGGGACAAAATGCGAAGACCTACAAAGGACTTGATCGACGCAGTAGCAAGGGATGGTAAAGCGACGAGGGGTTCTGATATAAAGTCCGAGAACAACATCAAGTTAGAGCCAGAAGAGGATTCTTGGAAAAACATGCCGTTGGCATCAACAGCCACTGTTGAAAATAGCCCCCTCCGAAGCAAAGCGACCGAGCAAGATCTCTTACCTAGCAGTATCACGACCCACAGAAAGAGACGAGAATCCCTCCTTCACCAACCGGCCATTGACCTCCCAAGGACTGGCTCGGAAACAGGTCTTTCATCACTCTTAGCCGAGCACAGAAAAGCAAAGGCCGCCCGGGAAAAGGCTCTCGAAAAGGACGGTGCTGGTCTCGCCAAAGCTGTAGAGAAACTCGACATTTACGAATTCAGCGGATCAACGCCGCCAGATATTCCACAACCGAAGCCTACAGCAGAGGAGAGATCCCTTTCTTCACGGTCGACTACTAGGAGACAATCGACCGCCCCTCGAGATACCTCGAAAGTCGATGATGGCGAAGCATCAGATATCGAGGCTAGAAAACGCCCACTGGTTAGTCGTCGAAGACAATCCACCTTGGTTGTACGAGCAGCTTCATCCACCGATACTTCAATCGAGAAATCTACTGCTTTGAGAAAGGCACTGAGTGCACAGAATATCGCTGATGCATCGGGGGCTGCTGCTGATGCTAGGAGTGATCGTATCTCGGCGAGGAGACGGAGCATGGTGTTATGAGTAATTTAGTTTAAGGATCGGAGGTCTTCACATTTTATGCCAGTCGTGCGTTTTTGCGGGTTGTTTGGTGTTGGATATACTCCTTTTCCTTGTATGCATCATTGGAGCGATTCGTTTTTTGTTATAATGAGCAAGGGGTTTGGGACTTGTTTCTTTGGTTGAGAGGGTTTTTGGGCTTGATGATTGATTGCGCGTTCTTTTTATGATACCAATAAAGTTTTTCTCTTGCCGCATTGGAAGTCGTGACTCTCCGGTTCTTGAGAAGTTGACCTCCTTATTGAGTGTTCATTGGTGCGGTCGGGTATATATAGTCTCTCTTACTCAATACTCGTGGCAGTCCAAGAGAATTGGACATGCCATTTTGAGATTCTCTCACCCTTCCAAGTAGTATCAAATATCTGGACTTCTAATTTCCTCGATGATGTTGAGCTCTCGCTTGCGACTGGAGGGCCTTTCAACTCGGTGAGTGATATTAATTCTGGTTGACAACTGTAGTGTCTGATGTGAAGGAAGACTTTCTTTAAGTTGTGTAACCTCCAATCATTGGATGACTGCATCTCAGCAACTCAGGGGAAATCGGGTGCTCACCTATTCATGAGGCTGAATAATCCTTGTCCGCAGGCATCATTCTCAACCACTTTCATAGAAATCACATTCAATTACCTTTCTATTTTTCTTCTCGTAAATTTTACGTTTCTTTTACCCTCCACTCGACCCCTCAGTATACCGGCCAATTCCCACGGACGCAACGTGATGCGGGAAGTTCCATTTTCTCGAAGTGAACAAGAAGCTGAAGCCAAGCTTCCTCTCAAATCCTTCCATGGGAAACTCATTTCCACAACTGCATTCATGTAAATGAAGATCTGGGGAAAATCATGGACTCACTGGAAAAGGTTTTTCTTGGCCCCCGAAAATCATGATGCATGCTCAGCCTTCTAGGCAGAAGAGCCCCTGAGATTAAATTTAGAGAGGTAAGGCGGGAAGAAAGAGTCCGATTTTGAGGAGTATATCAAAGGAGAGGGCTCTTTTGAAGGTAGGACTATTTGATTTGGATATCAAGGTGTTCAATTGCTACTTTACTCTTAGTTTGAATCGGATTGAATACCATCAAAATGCAACTCATTAACAATCTCTTCTTGGCTCTTGTTGCCATCGGTGGTGTCAGAGCTGCTGTTGACGAGCCTTGTGTTGGAAGTGGGGGTGCTCCAGGTATGTTATTCCCCATACAGGTGACATGTTCACATAGGAGGACAAAGTTTTGCTGACTTTAAACTCAGGTGTCTGCGTAACAACCTCAACCTGCTCTTCCTCGGGCGGAGTTGCCATCGGTGGTGCCTGTCCATCTGACCCCGCAGACGTAAAATGCTGCACTAAACCCAGCTGCGGTACAGGTGCCACCTCTTGTCTCTGGCAAAGCGATTGCGCCGGAACCTCAATCGCCAATCAATGTCCCGGTCCTTCACAATTCAAATGCTGTCAATCTTCTGCCAATGGTTGGGGTGGTTATGCTACGCCTTCTTTCCCAGCTGTAGGAGCTTGTAAGCAAGTTGCTGTTGATGGGGCGAAGAAGATCGTTGAGAGGTGGCCGGGCAGGGTGAAAACAGTCTATTGTACGAGGGATTGTGGTTGTGGGAGTGGGAGCGATCATTGTTGCGGAAAGGCGACCGATATGATGTGTTCTGATGATGGCGGTGTATGTCTTCTCTTTTTCCATGATCAATGTTTTGGGTGTGTGGATGACGGCTGATGTCTTTTTGCTATATAGCAAGCTACGAATTCAGGCAAGGAAATCGCAGAGTGGGTTATGAATAACCGTGTTGCTTTGGATTTGAAGTATGTCATCTGGGGACAACGGATTTGGGAGACTGGTATTCATGCTGTTAAACCTTGGGGTGAATGGAAGCCGATGGAAGACAGGGGAGATATTACTGCAAATCATTGGTAGGTATCCACGTTGCTTTGAGATGGAAAGAAGGCTAACGATCCTTAGGGACCATGTTCATGTCAGTTATAACTAGTTTAGGATAAACACGGGATGTAAGTTATGAGTATGCCGAACACTCGAGGCACTAATGGTCCTCAGAAATACATATGATACTAGGTAATGTTGGAGTGTAAGCGTTTCAAAAAGCAAACACCTACATCTAAATTACTAAGTCAATTAAGCTTCCATCTAGCCTTCACTTTTTCTTCCGGGACATTCGTCAGAGTGGCACATTAAAGATCTTCGCCTCAAATATTCACTTTATCCTTAAAATAGGCCTCGTCTGCTCTCTCCTTGGTCCTTTTTGGAATTTGGCACATTTTCTTTTTCTACTAACACTTAAAGTTCCACCAGATCTGTGGTAAATTAAATTTCATATGGTTTACATTCTTTGTTTCAGCATGCCTGAGAAATGGCGAAATGCACTTCTCAGTCAGTATTCACGTAAACAATAAATCCATTCTATCTGATCCAAAGTGCTGGGAGTACATAGCTCGTCACGCCATTGATGCAGTACTACCCAAAATGAGACATGTGTCAAATTGCCCCAATTATCTAGCTTTATTACCATGAACCATAGTGGAAAGCTGGGTAGGTAGCTGGGTATTAACCGGTTGCATTATTCACTGCTCTGACTGTCCACAGAGAGAACTCCCATGCAGCTCTAACCCTCAAAAGGCAAATATGTAGAGTGATGATAAACCGAAGAAAAGCCCCAAATTTGGTCAATCTCCAATATTCCTATATGCCGAAGGTTGTCGTTGACTAAAGATGCGACCATATATTTCCCCCAATGGCATCTGCTCCTTAGCGACTTCCATAGACTAGGGGATGGGGGGAGTCAGTAATTGCCTGTTGAGGAAAGTCTCGGGATACGGAATGGGTTTTTGGGTAGGGCTCAGGATTGATTCAGGAGAGTTCCAGGAGAATGTTTCAACATAAACTGAATAGAGGAGTGGGAGAACAGTGGCCCCAGTAACTCACCAGTGACGGTATGCACATATTTGACTTTTCCTTCCTCGACCCTGATCTCATGAGAATCAGGCATATCTGGATCCAAGCTATCAAAAGAGCAAAGCACATCCACAGACCCAATAGTCTCATCAATAACATACCGCCTATTTCCATTCACTTTTGCACTCCCTCCATGAGGCAAGGACGCACCACAAGGTTTTGTCAGCCGTGACCCTTCAACTCGTTCGCAATTCGTTCCCCATGGAATTGTGTCAGCTGCTTTGCTATCCGACCACATATCCAAGTACGCATCTCCAACCTTCTTCAATAAGCCCCTGCTTGGCCTCTTTCCTGTATCGAGAGTTGCCCAGTTTTCAGCTTGGATGTATTTCAAAGTCTGAGCGGCATCAAAAAATAGATCTTTGGTTGTGGCAGCAATGGTGTCAATCATTGAGATAGAAGTCGTATCGTTCCCTGCATGTCGAATTTGCGTCGATAAAATGTAAGGTTTAGAACCTTTCGTAGAGATTGACATGGTGTAGGTTGCGCATGCGACAGTATCCGCTGTCGTCCGGTTGAGGTCAAGTTTCAATGCTTGGGATAGAACTCCTTTTTTGATATCCACCACTTTGTTGTTCTCTTTGTAAGTGAAATTAGATGTGCTGAGTGTGAGGGTAGAAACTTGACCGCTCGTTTGAGCGGAGATGTACGAAGCAGCTGCACCAAGAAGTCCTTCCCTGGTACAGTCTGCTGATACCTTCGGGGTTACCAGAGCGATCACCCCAATGACTTTTGATACTGATAAAATCATGACTTTGAGCTTTCTATCGATAGGGCGTTGTCGTAAGAGTGGGAGAGCGATTAAACGAGCGGTGCGGGATGTGAGAGAGCCTCGAGAGCTATCAAGCTTTCCAGAAACCAAATGAAACAATGGGTTCTTATTTGAATCAGTGTAGTTTTCGCGCTTTGTTGTGTCCCGCACATAAGTGATGCCACCTTTAGGCGGGCCTTGGGGTTAAAAAGAAATTTCCCCGCCACACACTTTATATATATTGGCTGCACTTTTTAGCATGTTTCTCATCACTTTATCGAAATGCGAAACGGGAGGTTCTCGGTAGATGCAGTTCCCCTCATAGAATTTGACGATAGTGGGCCTGCCTAAAACGAATGGACTACAAATATCCGGAATGCATATATCTCTGTCTCTGGAAAAGGATTTGCTCTCACGGCAATATCCTCTGAGCCCCCCCCCCTCAACGATAGAATTTCTTTATATCAAATTTATAAAAATGGATTTACCTAGCATTACGAAGGCGATAGGTCACATCTCTCCTGCATCTATCTTGAGTAGGGATTTTATGAGTATTAAGTTTTGGTTGATAGGGACGTTGATTCTGACATACTAGTTAGTCGGTGTTAACTCATCTTGGTTGTTGTGTTATGTGAGGTTGTCCAGAACAAATAGAAGTTCTTGGAAATGACCGGATAGTTGCACCAGTAGAATTTTATATCTACCGGCGCAAAATGTTTTCCTAGAAGTAAATCACATAAATATCTCTGCAAAAGTTCAGAATCATCCAGGTGTCAATATGCAGTCTTAAACTAGACTTATTTCCAAAGAGTCAGCAGGCCCTCATGACTACTCATGATCTGCATCGTCCACATATCTGGCTAAATCGAGTTCTACTTTCTTCAATCTTTTGACTTTTCGCTCGCATAGTCCTTATGTTGCCAATCTGATTCCAATGTATAAAAACAAAGTACGTCCTTCGAAAATCTCACTCACGTTTCGCCGTCCGTGTTGTTAAGAACTTGTCCGAAACTTCATTATGTGCTACAAACGCAGCAGCATAGCGCGATCCAGGTTTCGCCCAGATTATTCGCTTCTTAAAATGTCAGTGAACGACTAGAAAACATCCCAACCCCCGTGCGACGACGACGAGCTTTCACCAACCCTAAGGCTATGAAACAACTACCGCAAAACACACCAAGTGGCTTTTACTCCCCCTTAGTTGGAATTGAGACAGACAATATACAAACACTCGTTTGATATCTCAGAAAATCAAAGGGCCCTCAAACAGATGGCAATGATGGAGGACTTTTGATGATTGCTCAAAATACCGACACAAGAAGACTCTCTTGCATTGCCTTTGTGTGCATACCTGAGCACAATTAAACGGTGTGTTTTACAGGATTGCTCATTCTGGTCCAGCAACACAGGCGAAACCCGTGCGTTATTCATCGCGTTATATATATAATTTTGATCAATTCAGCGTCCATTGCAGTACTGACAAAAGTTCACCTTCAATATAAGATTTCATGCAGTTCAGTAGCTCTACTTCGGATTTGCAAGCAAAAGTGAGTACACTTAAAAAATTGCACGCAAATATATCATTTAAAGAGTGAACAGATACCGTGAAGCTATTTTATTTTTAGATAGCTCTTACATGCTTGTTGCTCTCTTAGCTAGGCCTACCAAAAGGATAAGTAAAATATCCTTTGAAATTTATTATTCTTCTAGTTTAATTAGTAAATAAAGTAGTTTATATAGTATAATTAGTAAAACTTTATAGAAATTTATAAAAGTTATATATTTTAGATATTCTTAATATAAGAGAATTAATAATGTTCTAGGTTATAAATATATATATATATATAACGTGTTTCACAAGCGAGCTGGCCACCTAAGCGAGTTGGCCACTTCAAAACTCATACAAAAAACGTCCGTGCATAACCGTGCACTTTACGCATTTATTAATAAAAGCATCTAAAATTGAATTTTTAAATTTACTATTATAGAATTACTCTTTATTCTTAGTTTTTAAGTATTAA
Source organism: Hymenoscyphus scutula (assembly GCA_001399465.1). Lineage (NCBI taxonomy): Eukaryota > Fungi > Ascomycota > Leotiomycetes > Helotiales > Helotiaceae > Hymenoscyphus > Hymenoscyphus scutula. The sequence continues at coordinate 185,973 of LKTO01000027.1, read as the reverse complement.
TTATCTTATATTAAAGTGTTGTTTAAAAAAGAAAAAATAGTTCATGAATACAGGGGTCTTATTAAGCGAACTGTTAATTGAAAATAGTAACGACTTAAAATTGTTATTTTTATAATATTAAACTTTTGTTTCTTTAATAAGATTTTAATTTAGAAGTTTTTATTAATAAATGCGTAAAGTGCACAGTTATGCACGAACGTTTTTTGTATGAGTTTTAAAGTGGCCAACTCGCTTAGGTGGCCAGCTCGCTTGTGAAACACGTTATAACTAAAGTATTAATTCTCCTTCCCCTCTTTAGAAAACATTTCTTTTAGTATATATGTATTATTAGATACAAATAGGAATAACCCTTATGTCTATTATATAAAAACTAAGAACTAATAGCTCTCTTTAAGAGTGCCAGGAGATTGCTCTGAAGCCTATATAAATATATAAATATTTATATATATTTGTTATGTTCTTCTCAACCACTTCATGAAAATCAATAGACATTTTTTGTTTCATAACTTTTCGCTATCTCATGTTCATTTAGAACCTTTATTCTCGGCATGTCCCAATACATGAACACCCTCTCATGTCTACTTAGCGGGATCCCTACAAATGATCCCAGAATACAGTATTATTACGATCAACAGGTCAAGAAGGACGGGAGATAAGTGAACGACGGTCTGAGAGTAAAATTCCACACGCATATTGATAACAAGTCGGGAAGGAGAACTGAGCTGTTACTTCCACTTCTATGGGTCCGGCAGACCGACAGTTTCGAGGTGTGGGTACAGTAAGGGTCCACTTATACTCGGCCACTCGGCATAAAACGCGTTTTCCGGCGCGTCGACCACCAACTTCTCTTCTTAAACTACAATAATATGCCACCTCAACACTCTTCTTTACGCGTCATATCTGGCAACCGGCAAGCTAAGACACATTTGACTCCGTACACAACGAGGCGCTGTAGGGGAGTTTTTACTGCCCCGCACCACCATACAGAATACTGTCTACCAAGATGAATTGCGCAACGAAGGAAAGTCCCTACCTCGTACAGCTAGGAAGAAGTCATATACAGGGACAGACGAACGACATATCCTACGCTACGTACGACTCAACCCGAAAGCAACCTATGCCGACGTTTTAAGGGACTGCGGCCTCGAATGCTCGCGTACAACCCTTAAGCGCATTCTCAAGGACAATGGCATCACCAATTGGCGTGCCAGACGCCGGCCCTTTCTTACAGCAACAAACGCAGCCAAACGCCTTGCCTGGTGCTTAAAGAATAGAGGCAGGAACGTAGAGGAATGGGGGATGCATATGTGGTCCGATGAGTGCTCTGTTGAGAGAGGGCGGGGTAAAAGAGACGAGTGGGTCTTCCGGTCCTCACAGCAGAATAAATGGGCACAAGATATGGTTCAAACCTATGATTGTAAGAAGAATATGAAGGTTATGGTGTGGGGATGCTTTTGGGACCTCGGACGAACCAACCTCTATATTATGGACCGTGATTTTGAGTCCAAGAAGCATGGGTATAGCGCAGAGTCCTACCTGGAGGTCCTCGAGGCAGAAGTCGGGCCTACGTATGAGACCTTGGATCCTGGGTACTTGTTTATGCAAGATAATGCCTCTATTCACACTGCTAGGAAGGTTAAGGCATGGTTTACTGAGCGTGGCATCGATATGGTGGTGGATTGGCCGCCCTACTCCCCTGACTTGAACCCAATTGAGCATATTTGGTGGGAGCTCAAAAAGAGGGTTTATGAGATGTTCCCAGAGATAGCTGCGGACAAATCTATGAGTGAGGATTCAAGACAAAGGCTTGAAAGTGCTCTACAAGCAGCGTGGGATACTCTAGATAAGGAATCCTTTAACGTTTTATATCAGAGTATGCCCTCAAGAATCGAGGCCTGTATCGCGGCAGGCGGCTGGCATACAAAATACTGATAATTTAACTACTTTTATCTAAAATTCTGTAGAGTACAATTTGTAGTCCTAAATCTCATGTATAATTGCACCTATTTACTATATGAATCGCTAATAAATTGGTGGAATAGTACATTAAATAGTGGTTGAGAATTTGATAGGGTGCGGGGTATTTTTTTGGGTGGCCGAGTATAAGTGGTCAAGAACTGTACCCTAGATATAGGCGCGAAGACGAGGAGAAGTGGATGTCCCTTGTGTCCTTCACAGTCCTCCGCAAAACTCGGATTTCCCTATTTCTGAATTTGAATCGGACGTTCGTCCTTGTTAGTCTGAATTTTAATTGACTTGTGGTTTTGATTCCGACTCTCCTCCCGAGCATGGTAGATTCGGTTGTTGATACTTAATGAAAGGACACGCGCATGAAAATCAACCATCCTCCATTCGATCCCTGTCAATGGACATTTTTGAAAATGGAAGTTAACAGGGTACGCGTTTTTGTAAATTCGGAGGGCAATTGAAGTTAATTGTTCTGATTATCTAGGCCATTATTTCAATGCTCTCAAACATTTGAGGTAACGAGTTTGAATATTTCAAATGGTAATTGACAGTTTTGCCCTCTAATTAATTGTAAATACCTCGAATACACTCTAAATTAATTAGATATACCTCGAATACCCTCTAAACCATATACCCCTCCCTTTTAGAGGGTACTTCTGTCAAAACAGGGGTATAACTGTCAATTAAAATTCGCTTTTTTACCTATTTTACACCTAATTTTTAGTGAATTCAGATGTAATTCTAATAACTTAGTATCTATAACTACTACTATAAGGAGAAGGTTAAGTAATAGGATCGTGAGTAGCGTTTAAAGTAAACCCTTACTATAAACTATAAAATAGTAAACAAGATAAAGCTTTTACTACTATTATAACAGAGGAATTAGCAGTTAACCTACTCTAGAGCGTTGAATAACTAAAATAATGGTGAGTTACGATTTCTATATATACATTCTCATTCGTTGAAAAGGAAGTTAGTCTAAAGTGAAGTTGCTAGTAGCGAGTTGTAAAGAGTGAGAAAGTTGACAAGTGAATAAAAATACCTTAATGTTACGATAGAAGTACCCCTATTTTAACAGAAATACCCTCTAAAAACAGGTGTAAATAGATTAGAGGGTATTTGAGGTATTTATGATTAATTAGAGGGTAAAACTGTCAATTACCGTATTTCAAAATTGCTGGTAGACAGGTACACAGGTACGATTTACTGCCACTGTAAATGTTGACCCCAAAGGTATCGCCAGGACTTCGTCGAGCTCTCAAATTTGATTTCATATCTCACAAGCAAGGAACTTTATTATTACTTGTATGTGGGTATAATTATATCTTTCGTCTTTCTTGAAACATACTAGAAAACAGACGATGTTGGTCTCTAAATTAGCATGCAGTTGAACTATCAACAAAGGCATTTAGCCAAAACAACCCGAAGTGAACACCACAGGTTCACGTCGTTGAAGCTAACATGGTCAATGGTTGCGCTTTATGTGAAGTTGTTCTGAATCTGGTAGTCAAAAGGTGCTCCACAACAACAAGTAGCCTTCTATTATTTAAAAACAATCTATAGCCAAAATTCTGGCGCAATAGTCAACAAAAGCGGTAGTGCGTTGTTCTGAATTTTCTGGGGATACTATTAAGTTATCTCAGATACTGTCCTTTGTATTGTGGATTTGGTGACGCTCATCCAGCCATACTCGGATAGTTTCCCTTGCTTTAAAACAAATAGTAAGTAAGATACGTCAAGATATCCAACTTGGCTATTCTCGTAAACCTTTATTTACAGGGGTTATGTTCTCAAACAGCAAGAGCTGTCTTCTACAATCTCAAAGCCTTGCTGTTTCTGGAAGTCATCCTAGTGATTTGGCAACCGGATCGAAACAAAAACGATACCCTAAAAGGCGAACACTTGTTACCAAACTGCAGGTTTCCCAGGAAATATTGCCCCCTCAAAACAAATGGCTAGGTCCTTGAGACACATGGAGAGAATTCCCTTTTTGTAAGCCCGCCTCAAACAACAAGGAATCACCAACCCGTTGGTGATTAAGACCCGCAGCCAACACCCACTTGCAGTAAAAGTAAATTCATTACCGCGCTCTCCTTAGTGTGAATTCATTTACGAATTCTTCAGATTCTCCTCTTTCTTGGGATTAGGATACCGGCACCAAGAGAAGAAGACAAAAACAAAGGTTCCACAAGATATCAAACTCCTTGTAGATTTAGATGCCAGGCACTCTGAAAAAAGGAAAAATCCTCCAAAATATTGGTTGGTGGCTTACCAGCATCCCGTAATAGTCACTCGTATCACAATCCAAGGGTCTGAGACACCAACAACACTTTGCACTTCTCTTGCAGGCCGCAGAAGAGAAAACTTAAGGGGAACACCCAGCACTCAAGAAACAACTTCGCGGGAATGTTGGTGAGGCAGGTGACGGGATAAGCCACCAATAAGGCCATGGAAGGCTTACGAGTGATGGGAAATGGTGATCACAGCTCTGTCCCTCTCACGTCTTGGTTTCCTTGAGTTAGGCGTTGATGCTTAAATCGAGTCTTGATACAGTGAGACTGCTGTTGGGGTGGAGTAATCTTGGTTAATGGAGTAATACGGAGAACTGTTCAAATCTTAATTCAGGAATGAATAAAACAACCCCACAAAGGGCAAAGATAACTCGATGGAGCGAGTGAGTTGTATATTACTGGCTCACGATCTACAGGAGGTTGTCAAAGCCATGGATCGAGAAGGAAACTCCCAATTATCAATTCTCTTGGGCTACTCCGTAATCGACAACAAGTTCAGCTTGTCGTGGGTAACGTATCGAGAGAAAAGGATATCAGTAAATACAGGTTCATACCTGCCTACCTAGGACTCGTTCTTCCAACTTTGTAGGGCAATTCAAGTAGAATATCCTACGCAATTGGAACAATCCACTCCAACCATCCTAAAAAAATGAAAACGGCGAGACGGGGAGGTAGGTTCGAACCCATTCACTGCCACCTTTAATGTCCACTGCAAGAATAGGTAAAGATTCCCAATAAAATGATGAACACAGCAGTTGCCCAAAGAAAGGGGAAGGCTCGCCAACATACACAACATCATGCTGTGCAGCTGAATGCCGTTCTGGTACCGGAGAGAGCGAGTTCCTGAACATGGATACACCCAAAGCCATTTGAAGAGAGAGGTCATCCTATCTCCAATAGATACTGCCCGACACCAGCCGCTTTCACGATCATGTGTTCAATAATCCAATCTCAAGCCCCAAAAGCTGTTTACCGCCACCTCCAGCCACAACCCCACGCCAAAACCCTAAAACCACACACCAAAAACATGCAAATGATACCGGTGAAGGCGGTGGACCGACACCTCGTAAAAGCACCTTAGCCGGTAGGGGGAAGGAAGAAGAAGAAGAAACAACTTCCAACAACTTCATGACCTGCTTATTATACAGCCATTTACCAAACTCTGGTCCATTTTCCAGACCCTTCCACTTGGTAAGACAGACCTCGTGCCTGCTTCTTCCCACATGGATTTTCTGATACCATGTGCCGTAAGTCATCCAACCAACGGTAGCACAATAGTTGGCGTGCCTTTGCGTGCACCTCTCAGCCAATTGATGCCAGAGATTGATGTGATGAACCTCTCACGTCTGCGCCGTGCCTGAGGTCAGCGTCAAATGCCCACTTTAAAAAGTCAACAAGTCAACACTCCAAAAGATAGGAAACCAAGTGCCACTGAGAAGAGGATTTATTCGCCGCGCGAGCCGCCTGTATTACCTCTGATTGACGAAGGTCAATCAGACTGGGGATGGTGTGATTGGTATGTACCCCGCCGTAAGACGAGCGAGGCAGTGAGACGTTGGACAATATGGCACAGTAAGCCAATAGCCCTCCCCTCTGCCCTCTCGATCCGATTCTTCTCTCAGCCCTGAAGGCTCGGACCCTTCCCAGCTTATGTGGAAACCGTCCAGACCAGAATGGCGGGTCTACGACTTGTCGTGATATAATCACCGAAAGATCACCAACAATTACTTACTCTATCCGAATGAAACAATGAAACCGCGGGCACCCAGAGCGGGAAGGGAAGGCGTGACTTGCACTCAGCAACCAACTCTCACGCATCGAGGGAGGGGCCTTTCATCTGTTTGAAGACTGCCCAGGTAGACCAAGAAACAACGACCGCGTGGAAACGTAATAATAGAGTGATGATGAGAAGAATATGCCGAGTGCAACGACCTTGCGTTACACACACCCCTTCTCGGCATGCCGAAATGACGAATAGGAGAAAGAGAAGGTGAGGTGCGCGTGATCTCAAGATGCACACCTAATTCAATAATCCCATGAAAATATTTCTCAACCCAGGGACGGGTTGGGTGTGATGAAAAGGACTCAACGCGCATGAATTCCTCCCAATGGTGTGGTTGAATACCAGGTACTGTAGTAATGCCCGTTGTAGACTCGCCACTCCTTTGGCTGGGAAATGAGAATTGCTCCGAGAGTGTGTGGTGGGATGCGATGGTAGGCGGGGATGGTGGTACGTAAAAGGCAGGAGTTCTGAAGCAACGAATCGGAGAATATTGTGATTGTATACCAGTACGGATACTACCCATACGTATACGTTTCGTTGTATTGGTAACAGCATTGGTACTCGATCCATTAGGACGAATACCTACTCGAGTTGAAACCAGGCAACGATGGCGAAGAGATGCGGGGTAAATTATAACTGACGATGGTGTTGCATGTTGCACGGAACATTGCGGGAGGAGTGGCAATATCGACGACGACGACGAGAGCACTTGGACTTGCTTCTCAATGTCGCACCGCATTCAGTATGATAGATCATAGATATGGAAAAATGAAAATGGCATCTCCTGCCTTGCACATCCCCCCCTATTATTCTATTCTCGCCACCCGAGGAGGACGACCACTCATCTAGACCCTTTTGCAGAGATAACTGTACCCCCTCTTGCACGTTCGGATCTTTCTCCCGAACTCGACCGACCGACGCTGTGCTATGTGCTGTGCAGAGAGATGCAGACGTCAGTTGCACAGAAATGCCTCAAGAGTGTCGTGGTTCTCAATACCAAGCAATGGGAAAGAATGGCTGACGGATGGCGCAGGATCTGGGACGATATTCGCGGGGAATAAATCCTCCAATCCAAGGCCACCACCACCAACTTGCGAGTTGCTGCTTTTGTCGTCCCTTAACCAATGTGGGCGGAGGAACTTCATAGGTATGGATGGGAATGATAACATTGACTTTGGGGGAAAAGGCGAATTTCAATCGGTCATGCCGTTATTGTCATCACGCACTCCGTACTGAGCACTTGTACGGAGAATTTGATGGAGGAACGCATGTAATCATCCTTTGTAAGGATTATAAGGTTACTTACTTTCAAGACAACCTACCAACTGGTGTAGCACCAGATCGGAATCCTTCGAAGCAAGGCAAGCAACCACTCTCAGACGAACATCAAAGGCGGCGGCAAGTAGCTGTACCTGAATTTGTGCCCGTTACTGCCGCTTTAGAGTATCGTCAGGGCTATACTTACAAGTAATGGAAAGTTGGAGGGATGGGTGGGAGGGGCATAAAGCTGACAGGGGATTGGCATCGCCACCTGTTCTCCTTTCTGCAAGGCTTCTGCAGCTAGAGGTTCTTCCATTTAAGATACATTGGCAGCTCGATGCGACGTTGTTGACCTGCCATACCTCACAGCAGGACTTCGCTCGGCTTTACCAACTCCACCTCGCACCCCCTTTTCCCACACTTTCGTGGCTCGAAGGAGGAATTGGAGACGACGTTGATCAGAGAACGAGATACGGTTTATCCTATTCCTGGACCGGTTTTCCCGTGCCCGGTACCTGAGAACAACATGAAATCTGCACCGCATTCAGGACTTCCACACCTTCCACATTCCTACCGAGGACACCACGTCTGCTTGTGCGACTTGATATGTCCTCTCCGCTTGGAGCTGCTTCAAGAAAGGGGGTGGAGGTCATCCGAGTCACGAAGGCGATGAAATTCACCACCAGACGTAACTTCGCTTCAAAGCAGCGACGGTAGTACGAAAAGGAAAAGGTTACAAGTAGCACGAATCAATAGACCCCTTCCTGAGGAGTGCAGAGCGAATAGAAGGGCCCAAAAACGATGCATAAGGTGGGGCGGCTGTTGTGCAGGACGTTAAGCAATTGTGACTGGATACCGGGGGAAAATGCGGGGAGTGACAGGTCAGGTCGAGAAACGCTGCTGCTGCCCTTTCAGAACCTGACCATGCGTCGTCAAAGACGCTGCCGAACCTTTCGAATACTACGGACCAGTCTCATACTTGACTAATTGATGACTCTGTGTTGTCAGAAAAAGTTACCAGACCAGAGGAACGACCCGTACTTACTGGAGAAGCTTGGAGGTTAAACTCTATTTGGCTTGAGTTGCGAAGGAGGGAAAACGTTTTGATATTTGGATAGAAAACCGGAGTTTGTGGAGAAGAATTAAACCCTGGAGAAATCGAGAGCAGAGGAAGACCCGTTCCTGAAGACCCTGCAGCCGCCTAGCACGGAGATATGCTCCTGGTTTCCAGAGCCCAAATCCTCATGGTGGAGTTTGTCTCCATATGCCCAAGCTTGAAAGGTAAGATGCAATGGTGCGTATGAATTTGATCATGAAGCATGCCTTGACACCATCTCGAGCGAGTTCCTCCGGCATTTGTACACCATATGATGCCATCTCACTGTGAATTATATAGTGAAGGGAATGACAAGGGGTTGAATCTCTGAATGCCGTTCGCAGGGTCCACGAGAACGGCTATGGACCACACCCTCTTTTCAATCTCAATGTCCGTTGTTGCAGCGGCGAGCCAGAATTCCCTCGAGATAGGGAGGGGCGACATCTGAATGCTACATAGAAATGGAGCAACGTCATGACGAAACATCGTGAGCCAGGTAATCGAGGATGTGGTAACCGAAATTTTGGAAAGAAGTTGGGAGTACGCGAGGATTATTGTGCGTTTGTAAATGCCAGATTCGAGGGTAATTACTCTGATAACAAGAACCATCTCAGAATCCAGTTCCTGATAGAGAGTGCAAGCCGTACTTGTTTGAGGGCCCAAATTTCTTCGTTGAGTTCGGTAGACTCGGGCCTGCAATTCGCTTGTATTTGATACAATGAGGGGTCATATCGATGATCGATCGAGTTGAGCTCTTGGCTAAAGGACCGACTGGTCACTGCGCAAGGCCGGAAATGAAGCTATCGTCGTCGTTAACCACTCTCCCATCTTGAATGAGTGATCGAAAAGCAGCAACGCAGCCAGGGGCATGTTTTGCCAAGAAGTAATAATGGGCGTCATAAGGCCCGTCTCGAAAATGCCATACGTCAGTTGTGCCATCGAACCATACAACTGTAATAAGTTTATACATATGCATATATTATACATTATAACAGCTGGTAGTTATATGCAGGCAATTATATTCAGGTCAGCCCAAATCTCTGAAGCCAACCAACAGCAAAGACGAAGACGAGGAAAGGATAAAAGGGCGGGAACGGGAAGGGGAAAACGTGGGGGTTGTAAATAATGCTTCGGCTGGTGCAGGTGGTTTTCAGGAGAGCGGGGTTTGTAGTGGGTCCGGAGTTGGCAACCATCCACTCAGAGTACTCCTGCATGCAGCAAGCAGGCCGATGCACACTCCAATTGTATGCCTGTAATCCATTGATTACATGCAGGAGGAAACGACTGACTTCATCTATTTCATCAGATTGGCGACTCGATCTTCGCTATATTGAGGTCTGTGTGCTTGCAGAAGCGAAAACACCACACACAGCAGCTTCTCTTCAAACTAAATGTGCGGAGAGAAAGCGTGAGACAGGTTTGTGAGGGGGGAGTAAAAGCGGCAGCAAACGTGACATTGGGGTGTAAATGTTGAAATTGTTCTGAACTTGTAGGAACATCTCGCACTCTTTTACGATCAGGTGCTAAGCGGGATGTAAACACCGAAGAGGCGTCATGTCCATGTGGCACAGCAATCAAGGAGAGGACCATTGTGCGGGATCAAGTGGATGATCAAGTGGTGATCAAGTCGCAAAAGTTCCATAATGTGGGGAAAAGGTTGCGCGTATTTGAATGTGAAGGGTGCCTATTCGTGTGGAGACCCAAAAAATAAACCACGATATCAAATTCGAGGACCGTATCTATTATGGGGACCCTAATTTTGAGGTTGCGGCAGCATCAAGAAAAAACGTCTCCAATATTTCATGTCGACGCTTGCCGCGGATCCCTCATCCAAATCCAATCTATCTATCGTCCGAGATCGACGATTGTAAATTTAGAGTTCGAGCGACGTCCGTACTTGAGTACTACGGGCCGCAATGAGAATCGTGGATACTGTATAGGACCGGTATCGTGGGTGGGGTGGTGGGTTGTGTTGTATAGTTGTATTGCGAACCAGCGACTAGCAAGTCAACAACCCCAAAACACCGAGTAGACATGAACTCGAGGCAGATAGGGTAAATTCATCTACATCACCATGCCCTCTTTTCCCCAGGACCCCCAACTGGACCATGATGACCATGAGTCGTGAATCTGAACCCCATGAGCGTGTGATGCCACTAAGATGAATCATGTAGACACACCATACCTCGTGCTTCCCTTTTCAATTCAAGATAGGCTGGCTAGCGGAAAGCTGAAGATAAAGAATCTTCTTCTCCAGATGGAGTCGCCGACCACGACAAGAAGGTTGCAACTCTGTCAAGACCCTCCTCGGGCGAAAGCCTGGTCATCTGATACGGCCTTCATACGAGGCAGAGACTCGATCGAGAGAGGCTCAGCTCATCCAGTGGCCCACAACACGGCAACGAGGGAATCCGATGTCCGAAAGGGGCCGAATGGGCTGAGACTCTGGAGGAAAAAAAGCTTGCCGTGAACCGAAGGAGGAGGACGTCGAGAATTCATGATTACTACACCTGTACGGGGTATTGACCAAGACATTTCTTTACATTCCCATACTCTCGGATTGGAAATCCGAAATTGAAAAAGCATGAAGACGCCTGAAGCGGTACGGAGTATTCATCCGGATTGGAAGACGCAGTTCTGGCAGATACCGCAAAATAAGTGTGTATAAAAAGTGTTGTTTGAGAATGTCGACTAGCCCCACGATGGACCGAAAAAGTAAATAGGTTCATACTTGTCCCCGCTGTTCTAATTGTTCTTGGGGAATTCTAGTAAAATGTCCCGAACAATTCAGAATATTGATTGGAACAACAAGCTACCAGCTAAGGAGGCAGGTACGAAACTGTTTACTGCCACTCTATCAGTCCACCGGGAATACATAAGTATTTCCAGCGTTTGAAATAGCCGCCTCGAATAAAGGGTATGGATAAGGAAATAAAGTAGAAACGTGAATACACGGCTTGGCAGTACGATGTTGGTATTTTATCCATCGCTGCAATTAATAAATTAATGCTCGGTTCCTGCCGGTAAGCCTTAGAGACGGAAAGGGAAGAAGTTTGTAAGAGTAAATCAAGTATATACTGACGTTCATTTGGACGTTTAGATTGAGGTGCAAATTTTAAATAATACTTGTGAAAACAAAAGAGGAGGTTATTTAACCACACGTACCACCCGTTCTTCCAAACGAATAGAGGCTGTGTGGCTGCCTCGTCTTCATTGCTCGCTGAATAAAACCATTGTACATGGTGTTTTAGTGGAAAGTGTCAACTGTTGAGCATCCCTTTGCATAAAATCTAGATGCTGCAGCGCCAAATTGCCCTTCAAGCCAATGGTCCAATAGTTTCAAGAATCGGCCTTCACAACTTCGGACCTGGCTTTAAAATTGCAAAAGATGTTTTAGGACGAGGTTCTGAATAAAAGCCTTGCCGCGGCTGGCCGCTGTAAAGGTGTACTGGGATACTGGGATATATGGATGAGATCGAGGGTCTGATCGCCTGCAACGCTCGAGTGCTAGTAAGTACAACGTAAGTATAGGCGCAGTAACACTGCGGTTCGGCAGGCGGCAAACGATTCTCTGTTGATGCTTTCTATATCTAGACACGCAAGCATGAGGGTTGTCTCAGTGTCTCTAGACAACATTGCCAGATATTGGAAAAGGTTGGAGCATGTGCATTGAACACGATACGCCCTCCCCTCCAAGATCGCAAAATACCCCGGATATGAGGGGGTGGGGTGGATACGGTACGAGCGCGGTTTATGACGATCAAATTGCTCCATCTCCTCCCACTATGAAACGTGCTTCAATGGTGGAGATGGAGTCCGACTCCTCAACCTCATGTACCAGTAATTAGGTACATACACCTGGTGGGGTGTATGTACGCAGTAACTGCCGTGTGGAAACCTGCGGGCCTAGTTAAAACCTTCCTTATATGAACGGTGCCTGCATACCAGTTATCCAAATTAATCGTCACCTTTTAGGTCAGATAACAACCATATTTTACCGGGTGGTGGGTGGGTTGTAAATATGAAATCATGAAATCTTTTGGGATATACGGGGGTAGCTGGTACTCACTGGAGCCAAGTATCAATCATTCAGAATGGCCCAGCATCCGAGTAGAAGGAAATCGAAGAAGGAAATCGAACCAATTATCAAGCCTTCCAGGGCATGAAGTGTCGGGCGTCGAAGGCACCGCCATACAGTAAAATGAGAGCACCTCGTCCTACATCACGCGGCATCCTGGCTGGTGAGGGGGAAGATCAGCGCCCATATGCCAGGAAAGCCAGATCCAGTTAGGGTTGGACGCTACTTCAAGTTGAAGTGGTGTGTGTGTGGTTCCTGTGGTGAGGGGAGGGGGGAGGGTAAAGGCAGCAGCAGCAAATACCATAGAAAGAAACCTGCAATTCTCGGCCGCTTTTACATTTCATCGAGACGACGCTGCGTTGCGCTGCGCTGCGCTGCTTCGGTTTTGAGGGCGTCAACTGTACTTTCTCGTGATCCAGTCAAAACCCTAGCTTGCAAGGCGCACACTACTGGGCTGAAAGCCTGAGACGATTCTAGTCTCCAGAAGACCTTGACCACTAATAGGCGTCTCAGCCTGCCCCCAATGAGAATGAGTGGGCAGGTAATGGTGAGGAGGAGTCGGACTCCGGCGGGCGTATCTTTTTTCTCTTCGCCGCGAGAGCAAGTTCTTTCTTTCGATACTTACATGCCGAAATGGAATGTATAAAATGGCGCCAACTATCATGTCATAGAGCATCGGATGAGCTGAATTGATGAATTAATGAATGCAACGCAACTAAACTGTGTCTGTCCCAAACAAGTGCGAGGGAAATCTAGCCTTGGTGGGGGTGAAAAAGTCCACCTCCACCTCCACCTCCAGCCAGGATCATGGGAATTAGACGCTAGTGTTGCTGACCAGGTTCAAGGGTCCCCTTCCCCCCCAGAGAAAAGCTGTGGATCTGTGGCTCACCTCAGGCTTCAAGGCTCGAGAAATGACGAGCTCTGGTCCAAGGTGATTGGATATCAGAGGTTTCTGTCTTCAGAGTAAACCAGTCAAATTTGGATTGGGTGTTTGGTGGTAGCGCCTACCTACTACTCATTGCCTCGTACTTCCTTCCCCTAGAGATGGTTCCTTTGGCCGTGATACAAAACTTTTCCCACGAGAGACAACAGTTACCTTGTACATTCCATCGTTCAAGACAAAGATTCAGGGACGTGACCTGCTACGACGACGCCCCCGACGCAGGAGTGTCAGATACAATAGACCCTGAATATAACAGACAGACAACCAGATAGAAGAAAATACTTCTACCCGTTTAAAGTAGTTTATAGTTCTAAGCGAGATTCTCTTCGATTGATCCGACTCCCTCGCTTAGCAGTAGAAATTGCATCAAAAAGTTAGAACAACGTACAGTAAGCGGTTCCCTGCTGCTTTTATTGTCCGTGATTTAACTAGGGAGCTACGCTGCCCACTCGCAGAAATCCAGACCAGGGCATTTTCAAAGACTTGGCTGCCAATGCAACAACCTCGAAGCTGCAGCAGGACCCCTGTCTCGTTTAAAACACCTTGAACATCACACCCCACGTCCCGCTGCCGCTTTAGATTTGGAAAGGGGATCGAGAAATGGCTCAGGCTCAGGCTCAGGAGAGATGAGGGAATTGGAGTGGGGAAGCGGCAGGATCGTGCAGAAGATGGCCGCGTTACGCTGCCTCGCTCGTTGGCACGCTGCCCTTGAACAACTGCGACCCTGTGCTTTTCCTCTCCGACTCTCCGACTCTCCGACCACCACCACCACCACCAGCCTGGTCAGTCAAGCCGCCAAAGGCGCTTGCAAAGTCGCCTGTGGTGTACTCGAGTACTCCGTACACCAAAATATCTCCTCCCAATGCCTGTAGCATCCGTGGCGTGGTCACTTTTTGGTCACTAGCCGTACTCGTTCATTTTCCATGCGAGGTGCCTAGTCTAGTCTGATTCTGCTTCTAGACTTGTGAGACCTGAGGCAGATGATCAACTTCTTGGGAAATGTCTTCAAGACTCCTCCTCACTCAAAGACATGGAACGCCGCCCCATGAACTGTGAGGTGAGGTGGGAGGGAGGGTGAGTGAGAAAATCGTTTGCTGTAGGGAGGTCCGCAAAGGCAGCAAGCCAGGCCAGGCCAGCGCCAGCCAGCAGCCATGATGGCACCATCACCATCTTTGATTCTTGATGCAGCACCCGCACGCACACAATTTAATCATTTAATCCCACACCAATTTCCGGATCTAACCTATTCGAGCTAATTAGCGCTAACCCCAAATCGTAGTAGCGCGCCCCGCTACTCGACAGGGTTGCTCTCACCCTCACCTTGCAAAATTCGACAGGGAAGAGCGGCCTGCAGGGCAGCCTACGACCAAAACTCCATTTCTATATGATCTCTCTCAGACCCTCACACATTTGCCCACAATAGCACCTCTAGCACCTCATTCACTTCACCATTTCGCTCCACCCTTTCAACACACATGGGCTTATGATACCATCCCTCTTCACTACTTCACCATCCTCACTCCCACCAGCTCTCATCTCACCACCTCACCCCTTCTTCACCATCCTACGCCCTTTTAAACCCAAGTCAGATAGCCGCCTTGCACCTTCTGACCCAACTTTTTTCACAACCTCTCCTCTTCACCAGGCTCCGCTTCTGAGTCACACAGTCCCTGAACACACCGAGATTCGTGTACAACTATTCTTGCACAAGCAAACTCGCAAGCCTTCGTTCGAAACGACATAAAAACCCCTTCTCCCGCCTCTGGGGGAAAGAAGAAAAAAAAGTTGCCCATTCCTCCCTCAACTCGCTCCTAAAACACCAGCCCTCACTCCAACAACTTCACAATGGCAACTGCTATGGATTGGTCACCAGACTTCTGTCTTGCGTGTGATAAGCAAACGGATGGCAGAGTGTACTGCTCAGAATCGTGTCGATTGGCCGAGTACGAGGTTGCCTCTTCGACGGCATCATCGCCCTCCTCACCACGCAATGCCTTTTCCTGGCCATCCCGATCTGCCCACAAAGGATTCCACCTCGAGCCTGCCTACAACTTCAACAACCCACAGCCATATGGCACCACCCCTTCTCCACGCTCTTCCACCTTCTACCAACCCTCGCGCCCACAGACCTCACCACAGCACAACACAAAGCCCGTCTTGACCCCATCGAGTTCCCAATCGAGCCTCTTCTCCATGCAGAGCACCTCATCGATATCAGAACCACAACAGTTGTCAGATGAGTCGAGGAAGGCCCTGAGGGCGTATGCCAGTTCATTCGATCAATCTCGATACAGTCGACGTCAATCGAATTGAATACCTTCCATCACACACTCTTCGGGCAACGACTTACTACCTTTCCTTCACAATTACCACGGCGCTTTTGCACAATCTGGAGTTTTTCCAGACCTTGTTACGATTACAATACAATACCCATACCTCCTCTCACATCCTGCTTCAAGGATTTGGCGTTTCACTATACGAATATTTGGGTTGTACAAAAAAAGCATAATCTCGGAGCATCATCACATCTCACATCATTTTTATTTTCTTCTACTTTCCGGGTCATAAAAAAGTTTCTATTCAGTCACACAGCATTTGGAGCATGGGGAATCAGTTCGGCAAACACTCACTTATCTGCAATATGAAAAACATTTTCTTTTCTGTTATTCTTGGGGGCATCTGGCATCGGGATTGGGCACAAGGATTTATCATACCATCAGGCAATGGCGACTATGGAGTCGCTTGCATTGGGTGGGGGCGCAATTTTTGTTACATGTTCTGGTTCGATGGAGCTTCAGTGTTGTCAACGATAGTTTGTTTTAGAAAGCAAGGGGAAGTTTCCACATCGATGATGTGGAGTGTAGGAAAAGATCTTCCAGTTTTATTAATCCACTTTTCTGGAAGAAAGATTGCTCAAGAAAGATGAGGAATTAGCATAGCATAGATACTGTCAATGAAAACACAACATCGGAGATATTGCTTCGTCATAAATTGACGAAGGAGACTCTTGAGTTTTAACACTCACACCACTACGTCTTGTTTGTGGTGATCCCCTTGCATTGAATTTTCTGGTAACACGGACACTAATTACCCCATCTCAACTACATACTTTTTCTCTTCCCATGGTGAGAGTTTTTTCTCTCTTGTCTCCTCCCGAGTACAGCACTTTTTGAGTTGACGCTTTTATTAAACCTTCTTGAATGGTTTGCGGGAGGCCCGGCAAACACGCTGGTGGCGTCTACCATTTCACTAGCCTTGTCTTAGGTCTTCCTTTGAAAACCACCTCACGGCTCTCCTCTCCGTACCGGAGCACATCCTCCACGAAAAGCTTTGTCCATGTTGTCTCCATGATCACGGTCCTTTTCTCCCTTACCGTAGTCTTCTATTTTAGTTTTTGATTACTTAACTTGACGGGTTTTGTCATCACCCGTTGAACGCTAAGTCGAGGTTTATTTTTCTACTCGGTTTTTCGGGAGGGAGGGTCTAGAAGGTTCTTGGGTTAAGGGGAGAAAGTTTCGGATGACGCAAAGGTTTTTTTTCTTTCCCTCGCTTTACTTTTTCATTTTTTGGTGTGTTTGTGTTTATGGAGGGAGAAGAGGGTGGACCCTGGAGTCTTGGATGTTTCTTTGTCTCTGGAATGTGGAGCTCAGAGCTTGAGGGCCGTTGGAATGATGACATTTTGATTCAAATTTTCCAAATAAAACGGAGGAGATCACGAGTTTGCATTTCGTCATGTGGTCTTGTGTTCTCGTCACATTTACTGTACCTAAAGGGGTAGGGCGGGGGTTCGGTTTGGATATTGTTGATGCTATTGATGTCATGGGCCTGGCCGACGACTCCGGCGCGAGCATCGTCTGGAGAAGTTTTATGCTATGGATATGGATTTGCTGGTATTTTCCCCGCGTAAAAACGGAGAGTTTTGCCTCTATTTTTGTTTCAGAGGCTGGGTTTTACCTTGATCGCCTTCTTCACCTACCTATGCTTGGGAGACCTGGGAACGAGATGGGAAATGTGGAGTTTTCTGCCAACTACCGTGACTAGGATTTTAGCTCCAGTAGGTATTGTACCGTGGTTCTATGGTCTCTCGCGACGATATTTTTGTAGATTGGAGGAGAACATCTGGTGAGTTGGGCGAGAGACGTGGAGGAAGCTGTGAGGTACGTGTTACTGCAGGTAAGCACATTGTTTGAGGTTTATCAGGCACTAGTATGTTTTGAGTGAGATGATGTCAAGTTTGTATGTGTCAAGACTTTTGTATAACCATAGTTTGGGTGTTTTGCCAAAGCGTAGACCCAATCAATCAATTTTGTTACGCCATACAATTCAAATATTTCATCATCCAGACTCCCTCGCACAATATCTTGTTTATATTGTCCGAATTAGATCGCAGAAACATTAAAAGTATTTTATTATTCTTCAAAGCCGTTAATTTGATTCCATTTCTCCGAGGTACGTGAGCAATCGTAATAAGCACCTTGATGGGAATCTGTACTCGGTGTCGTGAACTACGTGCTTTGGTTGCGGTAGCCTCAAACCACTTGTGCGGAAAGGAAATGGATCTTGGGCATCGCGCGATGATCTCACTATCGTACTCGTTCGTACCCACTTCAATATGTTCCGGTTTTTGTGGGGTAAGGCTCTTACAAGTGCCAACGCATCACCTTGTGAGCTTTTTTTCATCCATCAACCATGATCACAAAATCTTTGCTCCATTTCTTATCCACTTCCCAGCCAGCTAGCCATTCTGCCCACTCTAGCTCTCCACTTGCCACTTCCCCGTGGGTGACGGGGACAAAGGCCACGATGACATCTGTGGGATGAGAGAAAAAAAATTGGAGATGAGATTTCAGACCAGTGGTTCTCTTACTCCACAACCCACCACTCACATGTTTGGGGTTACAAAAGTGACAAGTGCCGGTTTGAAATGTCACGTTTTTCTGTAGTTGGGGTACTACCTCTGTAGGAAGAGAGGAAAGCGTGATCTCGGATCGATGCTTTTGAAACACAAGTCAATTCGGTTGAATCGGTTTCGGGGATTTGAAAATGGCGCGCCGGCGGGGTTGCGCAATGAAAACCCTTGACCTTGACCTGGCAAATGAATGAGATGGATCGACGGTACTGAACGGGAGTGCCGATGTCAAAAAGATATCTGGCTCTGCTTCGCGTTGTGTCCGGAGTCCGTAGAAAAAGAAGGTGTCTTTGGAACTTCTCGAGGGTACCAATAGGATTGGATGATCTCGTTTGATTGTCTGCATATAATATAACCTGGGAAACTTGACCGAGGAAGCGAGCACAGGAAGGGGGAAAAGAGACAGGAACCATTGGTACCAGTTACTTAACTCGGGGACTCGGATAGGAGGATTCGCTGCACTGTAAATTTGGTAGCTGCAGTGTTACAGTGTAACTACTAAACTAGGTCCTAAGCGAGGCTCCTTCGTCACAGATTTTTCCTTCTTCGGGTGTCCAACCACTGGGAAAGGAGCAAGAGATTTGCTATGAAACTAAACATGGTGCTATTAGAATTCTGCGTTTCATACAAGGACTTGATTACCTTGTTATTCTTCCATCTTTGCTTCCTCACTCGCTTCGCTTGATGTTCCAGCGTTTATGCATCATCGCATCCCCCGGTCCTTTATCCGCCTTTCCCGCAGCACATCCCAGCCGCGGGAGTGAGGAACTGGCTTCCTGACGCATCTACAGGGCTGAAGATGCCTGGAAATACATTTCCTTTCGCCCCCAAGCTGCCTTGATTTTTTTTAGCAAACCTATGCTTGAGTTAGGTGGGTTGGCTCACGATATACCTTAAAAGCAGCAGCGAGTGAATACTCCAGGTTCATACCTGCCCTTTTAGAGAAATTCCACGTATTTGTCTAAAAGGTTTACGGGATTATCAACCCAGGTGTCTTGGAACAAGACGTTCACTTGCTCTGTCTATATTGGGTCAACGAGGGGTTGTTTACTGCCGCTTTTTATTGAGATTTTGTAGGATAATCAAGATGCTGATGCTGGGAAATATGCCGGTGAAGACGATACACACCGATAGAGCGGGGATCCGGAAGATTCCAGAGGAGCAGGCAGTAAGGTACGAAGCAGCCTGTTGGTTGTGTCCCTGACTGAGCCTCATTGGGGATGATTTTTCAGAGACTTGCAGCAACTTCGCCCGGTGAGAAGGTTGAGATATCGTGGTGTTGTCATTGGGTGACAGCGTTACACGTACCGCAGTTCAACACTCACTCCACTTATTAGCTCTCATTCATTTGGTCACCGGAATACGACGAGTATCGACTATGGCGCCATCATATCACACTTTCTTGTTATTTTTCTCGAGTGCGGGCGTAACCCAAACGGCTGTGTGCAGTTACGCGCGGTTGATACGGAGGGTTATGGGTGGATGAAAAATTTTCACCACCATGTCTAATTGATGGTGACCCCCGATTGCTGGTTTGAGCATAATGATTACCGGAATATGACTGATAAAACAGATTACACGTGTTCTGATATGATGAGGGCCTCTCGCTGGGATACTCGTATCGTATCGGGGTTTGCAGAGTTTTTCCCTCCTGTTCTGTCCTATTCTGTACAAGTGTTCTTCGGTGAGACGGATCAATTTTTTTCTATCTCATGCTGGGCGTCGGTTACTCAAAGTTGCTTTTCTCGTGGGTTATTTGGGTTGGATTGAACCTCAAACTCCCTTGTTGGGGACTGGATCTACTTTCCGCCCTCCCCTTCCGCCCCTTGTTGTGAATCTATTTCATCCCGTTTTGAGTCTTGCCTTGTTCACAGATGAAAATTGAAAATCCAGATCATGTTCCCGAGACGGACATTGAGCCTCATTGGCGCGGTGCGGGTTGGCCCGTGGTGGCGTCTGTCTAGATCTCTTAGACCACGTTTGATACTGTACCTTTTGGTGAAATTTTTACTTTTTGACATCGTGCAGGGAAGATAGAAACCCAGTTGATTTTCAGGTACGATACCCGCAATGTCCAATGTCTGTTCCTCTCCTAAATCCTTACCGTGGTTCATCTGGCAAGTAAACAAACAATCTGTCTTTGGTGACCAATCACTTGATTTCCAACATGGAAGAAACTGGGGTTGGACAGGGTGGTGCGTGTTGAGTGGATGTTCTGCCTGTTGCAAACTTGCGATCGCGGAGACGGCTGGAGCTTGGCTTTGATTTTTCTTCTCCCATGTGTGTATACGATCAATTGCGAATGCTTTGACAACGTGTGTGTATGACTGTGTTTCATTTTTGGCGATAAGCTCAGAGGCGAGACTGAAGGATTTTCCCTTCATTCCCGGCTGATGTGATGAGTTTCTATCGAGTCGAGTGACTTGGGCGTGATCCACAAGGATATTGACTACGACTATCTTGGTTACCGCTTTCAGTCAATGGCTTTACGAGTTATCAGTTCATTCGGAGCGAAGGGATGGCAAGAACGTGGTGGCTTCAATTGGGGGTTGCTTTTTTCTGTTCACTCTGCTTCGAGAAAAAATATTCCTTGCCATCAACTGATTGTTCACTTTTTCACATCTCGTTGCATTCAGCTGAGGTTAGTGGGGACTCCCACGTCCCCGAAACAATGGATGGCTCCACCTCCGCAACGTGGTCACCACCGGGGAAGTATATTCCTTTTCCAGCCTCCATAATTAGAGGGCTGGTTGACTAAACAGTTGGGTTTTACCATTCTATACCCATAACTTCTCAAACAATCTCACGATGGATGATAAAAGCGGCGTTACATCTTTCAATTGAGCTCTTGTAGCTCTCGTTATTCTCACTTTCCAGGAGAAGTTCAAGTAATTCCCCTAGCGACTTGGAGTACTGGCCCAGATTAGGACAAAACTTCGAAAAGTGACTGTCCATCGCAAAACTGCTTATCTTCAGTCTAATGACACATAGTGTAGTCGATTGGTGGCTCCAAACCCATCCCACGTCTCCCTCCATTGCAGTCGTCATCCGAATCAACTTTGTTTTTTGATGGACTCACTCACTCACTCACTCACTCACACCTCTGTAACACCACATACTTTACAAGGAAAGTCCAACCTTGACAGTCCGATCTGAAACGAGTCTAGTTTATCCTGCATAGATGTCGTGTCTACTCCACGCATCTTCACCCAACCACGCGAGAAAGCGTTGAGGAAGTCTCAGCTTCCTCCTCTTCTTTCTTTTGTCTCCTCGGTCCTCGGGATATCAGAGTTTTACAAGGAAAGGAAACATTGAGCACTACATTCCTGCAAGGTTCAGGAGGCGTTTCTAGGCGTGGGAGAAATTGGGATTTCTTGTGCTTTGTCCTACAGTAGCACAAAGCAGGAATGTCATCTGCATGAAGCTAGATTATCTACAACCTCACGTGAAGTGCATTTCACATACATAGTAATCATGGGGCTCAATCTGGGGTTTACTACATTGGAAAATTCCGACGTGGTACGGAGGAAGAAGAAATAGATGGTTACCTTTTGCTTTTTGTGGGGAGTCTCGGGCGGGGAGCTACATATGTATATGATGGTCTGTTGTGCTCCCTTATAAGATCTGAGCAATGCTTGACATCCGATGCTAACCGCTGTCAAATCAGCTCCAACCTTCTTGCCATGTTGTCTGAGTGTATAGTCCCTCTATGTCTCGTCTCACAGCATGAAATCTTGATCTCATGACTTCGATCGAGGGAAAAGGGGACTTTTGGGGACAAGTACCAAGTATGCATCTGCTTTTCTCTGTGTTTCTCCTCCATGGGCTTAACGGGTAGCTACATGCATACACAGCGAAGGAAGGGACCAGTGAGTGAATGATCCAGAGTCGGGTGAGAGCAGTCCCTCTCGTTTCCATTGGAAAATGAAATGCGGGACTGTATTGTTATGGGTAGTATTTGGTGCTGCTTTTCGGCTGAGAATTTGGCTGCTGCTCTAACAATTGATTAATGAGTAAAGTGGTGTGTTTGGGTTCCAGCGAGGGGTGGGCATATGAGTGGTGGGATGTTTGACTTGCCTCGGGAGAGATGAACATGCAAGTGCAACATGGAATTAACGTGTGGGGAAGAACTAGTAACGGTGGGGTGAGCGGTACAGGTCATACCTCGAAAATGAAGTGATTATCTGCTGGGTAACCAGCCGTGAGCAGTTATGCTTCGTTGAGTTTTTACTTTTTCGCTTGCAAATTCAATACAACCAAATAGCGGTCATAGTATTCAGAGGCTTGGTCTCTCAAGATCCTCAATTTTCTGGTGGCATGTTGAGTAAGCGTTAATTGAAGGAGAACATGAAAAGACGTCTATCAGCAGGAAAACCAGCAGCAGGATTGAAATTTTGGTTACAATCCAGCAATTTAAAATACCGCCTCCCCCCCCCCCCCCCCCCCCCCCCCGTTAAATCGTTGAGAATCATCTTGAAGTCCCAAAGTCTTCAAGCTTGACAGGTCAGGGAGATGGCCGTTAAATTCCAATAGATGGCTTTGTTTTTGTCGTCGTGAAGCTGAAAAGCAGCAGTGAGTAGCTCATGGTTCATTTTGATTGTTCCATTTAATAAAATGTTTCAAATGTTCATTCTTCAATTCAAATGTTCAAAATACTCTACATAACTGAGTGCTAACGTGATATTTACTGCCACTTTTACTGTCCGACGCAGCCTCAACTCGTCGGACTCAGTATTGGATTCTCAGCGCGGCGATATTCTCTCTTATTGATATGAATTTGAAAAAGTTGGTAAATTCATAACATTGACTATTCCAGTCTGACTCAAAGACCCAAAGGTCACACAGGCTCAGAAATAACGGGTCACGCTGACGAGTGTAAAGCCCATTACAAGTATCAAGACAATTCAGTGTTGCATTACAGCTGTGAAGGACAACAGGGGTAGTGGAACTGACGGCTTCTCGAAGTGTATTGAAACCAAAGCATTCGGATTCTTTCTTGGAGCAACTCATGCATCTTCAGCTTTTCATTCCTTACTTGGCGCGTTAATAAACTGAATTTTGTTATGCATCAAAGGAGTGATTTAGGTACTTTAATACAAGGTCAGTTATTCCTCCTTGTGCTCTTCCTTGGGGTATCAAAGTGGAGGTAATATTCCGATGAAGATGATGACTCCCATCAAATTCAAACATGGACACGGAAAACGGTATATAAGAATCTGAGAAACGAGCAATTCCCAGACTCCGCAACCCACAACTTACAAATAAAAGATCCAACTACCTACATGTACCAAAGGGTCAATACCCAAGATGCTTGACGCAAATGCACCGACTCCCCCTCCGTGGGTTTAGCACTATTACCCTCATGAACTTAAGCTCACCAGAAACAGTAGAAATAAAAAACCCATCGCCGACTTCCCACATCCCACACTTCGAGAATACAGGTGTAACCACCCCCCAGGAAGCGAGAAGTGGATTAAAGAATGGTTAGAGAATCGAAGAAGGGATATTAACATGTATCTCCAGAGACTACGTACACAGCACACTACTCTGTCATATATCTCGACTAACTTAGGTAACGGAACAATAGATGAGCTTCATGCCAAACTTGAACACACGTACAAAGAAGAAACAAAAGAGGGAGTGGAACGCTACTTCGTGGAATATTGTTATATCGATAGGAGGGTGATACGCTTCTCTGGTTATGCTATCAGAGGAGCCAGGGAGAAGGTATTGATAATCAGAGGGGAATTAGAAAGAGAGTCGAGGGATATAAATAGGAGGCTTGCTAGGCTCAAGAGCAACGAGAAACCCGACATAATGAAGAATATTTGATAGAAAGGAAAAAATACGAATGTAAGCGCGGTAAATAAACCTTTTTAAATTGTAAAAGAGTGACATGGAGAAGTTCTACAGCAACTCACGATTGTTCCAGCTTTGAGCAACTGTAGATAGGTAGCTTACAAATATGTATATTGGGAGCTGACAATGCAGATTTTCTCTAGTGATTGAAAGTTCTCTCTATGAAAATTGCGAATGAGCTAGAAATGATTGACAAACTAGGGAAAAGACTGCCATCAAGGTGAACTAAGAAGGCCACCTTTTATTTATTGGGCCACATGCTATGAATGGCAGAAGCTTTTCAAAATTGCGAGACATTCACAATTTACCTGTAAATGACCTCTTCCAATAGATTAACGTTCAAACTCCCATTTAGAATATTAGCTACACTTTTGATATCAACTATTTTATAGAGAGCAAATTTAAAGGAGTGGAAGGTCGCTAACCTGATTACCCTTCTCAAACAAACGCTACAAGCAATATTGGGAATAGTTATACAATGAGATCATTTTTGGCTCGCCCTGGATAGAAATGCCAGAAAGCTACGCCATTCACAGGTAACTAAATGGAAGTCATCGCTATGACTGGTGGTGAACTGGTAGGACAATAAACAATCCATGGATTTTGACAATGGCAGTGAATGACCCAAGTTCGTACCAGTCTACCAATCTACCTAACTACTCAGCAAGGGCCTTTTTTTATAATATCTGAGTTATTGTTCCTGACACCTAAACAATTAGCTTCTTTTGTTTTAGTTCTCAGGGTTAGATTCCCAAGTTCAAACAGTAGGTTCATTAATTTTATTACAGCTGCATTTGCTACTAGCACCCACAGGGAGTTCAGCAGAGAAGAAGGCTGTGAATTACTCACCTCGTGAACTACGTCTTTCACAGATGACTTTGTATCATTCACTGCTTTCTTGCAGCTTTGTTACTGACTCATTTCCATTTCATTCCAAAGGCTATGATACATCCATTCAGCCTATAAGTATCCACCTACTTCTCATCCTGTTGCTCCTGAAACCAAAAACTTCATCACAACCCGTTGTTGGCATGAGCAACCTCAATAACTTCTTAGATTTTCTTGCAGAACTCAATCCACTGCATCGACTTGATCCTTACAGACAACCTTTAAACCAACACACAATGAACTCCAATACACAGAAGCCAAAGATGGAAGGCAACAACGCAGAGGACGACACCACAAGGCGTGCTGACAATGCAACACCTCAAACACCAGTCAACAAAGCTACCAACGCTACCAACGCTATTCAACATCTGGTTGATATCACAGAAACCCTCAAGATCCACAAGCCAACTCCCACCCCATCACCCGTTGATGCAGCAGAGTGGGAGGAGGTAGTAAAGCCTGAACTTGGATCTGATAGTGGATCGGATGAATGGGAGATGATCGATGAGATTGATGCTAAGCCATGTGTCGTACCAGCTAAGAAACTTCTCGAAAAGCGCCAGAAGAAATTTGAGTCTCTCAAAAAGCTCGGTTGGTGATGGTTCTGAATATCCTTAACAGAGTTTACTAACATCTCCTCACAGAGCTTGAACTAGCTGCCGAGAAATCGACCGAAGAAGGTACTGATGGCAAGGGACGTCGAAAGGAATTGAAGGGTGATATCAAGCGTATTGATCGTTTGTTGGATGAGGTCAACGCAGAGAACTCCCGTTGGTAGGTACGTACGCCTAGGGGTAAACTGGAGTGTATAGGACAAGGATACAGGACAGCGGAGGGGTTAAGTCAAGGACTATATTAGCGGTACTATGGAGTCATGGAGTCAGATATTCATATGAGTGATAATTGCATAGTACTTTGCATCTAACACCTCATTTCCAATATACGTGACGCCGTGGAGTATCCATATCAATTCTAAATATTCTGAAGTGTTCCAGCTCTCCAGGGCAATTTTCTTGAATTACGCTAGTTGGCTGGATCAACGAGCTATGCAGACAGGTACTAACACGCCCCTTCTTATCCTTTTGGGAGTCTTTCTATTCTCTGTTGAGAAAGTACACTCAGTCCAAGTTTTTAATTCATCTGCACTTCCTACAATAGAAAAGACTAGCTCCTCAAGTTTCACCATGTACGAAAGAAAGCACTCAAGACAAGACCCCATCCCGCATAAAAACATTCATTGCAAGCTGTGTCTCTTGGGGCAGAACGCACCCAAAGGAACATGCGAACAATTTGTCGTGGAAATAAACAATGCAGAATCACATAAGCAAGAAACAATAAGCTCGCCAGGTCAACTCCCGCCAGTTTGGTCGTACCTCCGTGCCCCGCCCTTCACCAACACCCAAGAGATTGCTTCAACGAATCGCTGCATGTATCGGATAATGACCCCAGATACGAAATCCCGAGACAACTTTGTCTGTAGGCAAGTGGGTTCAGGTTGCATTCGGAATATGTATTCCCAGACCTGGGTCGCAGATGGACAACATCATAGCGCTCTGGGGGGCAGATGTGATGAGGGGAAGAGAAATTGAAGCTATTCAGAACTGAGTTCTTGGTGCTCGTAGAAAGACTGAAAGACTGAAAGACTGAAATGACAGGCAATCAATCGCCTGTGTCAATACGATTGGTTGATTCGTGAAGTGCAGGTGAAGTCCAGTGCCTGGCCTGGCGGATTAAGCGTGCACCCTTGTCACCGCTACTGCTCTAGTTCTAGCTTGGCAAGAGGAGGGGTCTACACTCAGCTCTCCAGAAGCCGCCTTCTCTCTTTATTCTACACTTGCCTTCCCTTTACCTAGTCGTCCTCAAACATCCAAATTAAGAAGTGCTACTGGTTGGAATGATCTAATCCAGACCAGGAGGGCTGAGACGCGCTGCGCATATCAGTATCATCTCTTTGGCAGCAAAGTCCCCGACTTCCGTCCGACCTTTCTTGTCCACCAAAATTGGTCACAACGCAACGCCATTGATCTCAGCCATTCTGCATATCCAAGAACGTATTTTACCGTATAACTATGTATAATTCTTGTGTAATCTAGAGCAAATGCTAATCGGTCGATCATTGATAGGAGGCAACGTCGCTATGGATAACATTACATCCCGAATATATCCACCTGCAAGTCGGAGGACTGCACCACCTACAGCAGAGGTACCTACAGCAGAGGTACCTACAGCAGAGGTACCTACAGCAGCAGAGGCACCTACTCGGACAGCAGAGGAGTCAACCGTGGCAGAAAATGCGACGGAGATATTGGAGGCCTTTGAAACAATACATTTGCCACTTGCAGACTCGGGCTCCTCTGAAGGGGGAACAAGCGTACGCCCAGACAATGTGCAAACAACAACCCTGGACACTGCAGCCCTATCGAAAGAGCCTCTCGGTACATCCCACCTCGAACGACTTCCAAATGAGCTTTTGTCGAGTATATTTGGCTACTTTGATTCCCCCAAGCCCTCCGAGTCACTCCTTCTCGACGAACCCACCTTCGACCTGACAGTCGCGGAGTCCGCACCTCTGAAAGCATTCTCTCAGGTCTCCAGGCGTTGGAGAACACTAGTCACACCGGTTCTATTCAAGCATTCTCGATTTATTGTTGCGGATTCGAAACCCGGAAAACAAGGGCTGGGCAAGCAAGTCACACCATTCTATCGCTTTGTTGAGGAACAAAGCCTCACAAACATCATCACCAGTTTTACATTGTTGGTCCATGATCAGAAGATTTTCTATGCTTCAGAAAAGGAAGATCGATTGAATTCCTTCTCCTTGTTCTGGAAGTCTCTATTTCAAGTCATTAATCCCATCGACCTGCTTTTAGTCGCCCATCCGGCTGCACTTGGCCCACTCACTGCTTGCAAGGTGATATTGGAGGATGCTTGGTCTCTCGATTGCCCTTGCCACTACCTTCGTCTCAAAAGGTCTCTCACCCCACCTTCAGCTACTGGGCCATACAACAATGCAATTCCAGCCGAGAAGTTCCCAACAGATGGCCAAACTAGAGGTCTTGTTGAGCCAGTAACAGAAAACTTTTCCGTAGACAATGTTAAAACACACTCCCCGGAACCAACAACTTTTGCAATTTACTCCGGAAGCAACTTGGAACCATGGGAGCTCCCTCGTGCCGAGA
The DNA here is from genome assembly GCA_001399465.1 of Hymenoscyphus scutula. NCBI lineage: Eukaryota > Fungi > Ascomycota > Leotiomycetes > Helotiales > Helotiaceae > Hymenoscyphus > Hymenoscyphus scutula. Next base: position 157,719 of record LKTO01000027.1, on the reverse strand, counting down.
CTTCTGCTGTTTTCGACATTCGGCCGTGGACAAGTCTATTACTTAATGAAGGCTCATTTGTTCGAGCTTATGCTACTTATGAATTTTGGACAAAACTCTTTCCTTCAGTCAGTGCCCTTACTACTTTATGAAATGAAACCCCATAGCTGACAACGTCCAAGATTCTTTCAGATCTTGTAGGTTCTGAGGAAGAGTCACACAAACCATTCATCAGCCCCACCATCCGTGACATGGCATACATTGGAATATTTCCGACAGAAAGACATTTCAGATTCATCGCTGAGAACCTCCCAAGACTTGATAAGCTCTATGTGCAGCTCGTTCCGCGAAATGATATCCTGGATAACTCGAGCAAGATGAATCAAGTTGAACCAGACGATTTATGGGGCGAGAGAAATAGCTGCTATGCTTCGTTAGTAAGGGAGCTTTTCAATTCTCCTCCAGCCGACAACTACAAATATCTTCAAATTTTCGAATCCGGGGATGCTGCCGATAGAGATGCGTGGCTTATGGCTGGTAGGTGATCTTGCAATGCGTTTATCGAATACTTTGCACTGGTGCATTGCGGAACTAACTTGAGTTGGTAGTGGAATATGTCAGGCGATCCAACAACGGCTGGAAAATTGCCAGTGATGGCGTTTTCGTGAGAGATCCTACGGATGTTGACAAGGAAAATGAAGAGGCTAATGATGGTGAGGAAGACACGTCTTTGTCAGTCATGATATGAATAATGAATACGGCGACGTTACGCTGACCGGAGACCAGCCAAGGATCTCTAATTCGATGGGCGTGGAACGGGACGACTAGACTTCCTGTCTCTGCCTTTCCAATGTACGAACGTCCGATGGGCCCTATGCTTGGATGAAATTCATTTGGTGGGTTATGGAGGGTTTCATGTTTCAGGTATGATCAATAGTCATGGCATGGGAATTTGTAGAAAATGATGTTGAAGATATGTCTGGAAGTTATTTCTGATAAAAACTTGGAAAATACAAACGAATTCAAAAATGGTTCATTTCATCATTCTCCGATTCGAGCCCCGACTCGGAAACACACACCCGGTACCGGGGTTCTACCGGAGTGACGCGCATTGAAGCTCGACGGGAAATGGCGATAACCCAACTTCTGTAAGCTATTTGATTCCGCAGATGTAGGACAGAAACCATATACAAACCACAATTTTCGTGAAGACCCTAGATAGGAGCGACACCATCATGTCCAAAAAACCGGCCAAGGGCGAGTATATCGAGACCGTACGCTCCCTACTCCCCCATCTGGATAATCCCATTACTGAACTCTCTGTCCACAGGACACAGGCAACAAAGTCTCTCGGCGCTCCCAAATCATCGGCACAACGAACATCATCCTTGGTGGGAAAACGGTCATACAAGCAGAAGTCATCATCCGCGGGGATCTATTGCGCTCCTCTGTTAGTGCCCCAGAGGCAAAGAGTCCGAATGCTGTGGCGGTGGCTATTGGGCGTTATTGCATTTTCAGTCGAGGATGCGAGTTGAGACCGCCGGGGAAGATGTATAAAGGGTGGGTTCATGCTTTTCCCCCCTTACAGATGAGTGGGATTAAAGAAGAGGAATCGTAAGCTGACAATAACAACCAAACGCAGAACATTCTCCCACTACCCTCTCAAAATCGCGGACCACGTCTTTGTAGGACCCGGCTCTATCATCGAAGCTGCACTCGTCGGTTCACATGTTTCGATCGGCGCTAATTGTGTGATTGGGAAATTCACCATCGTTAAGGACTATGTCCGGATAATGGAGGGTACTGTTGTGCCACCAAATATGGTGATTCCAAGTTTCAGTGTTGTTGCTGGAAGGCCGGGAAGGGTTGTGGGGGAACTTGCGGAGGGAGAGGTGGAGGGGTTTGATTTGAGGGAGCTGTATAGGAGTGTGGGAAATAATGTTTGAGGGGAGAGGAGAAGGCAGGTAGACGGTGCCTTACAGAGGTGCGCCCACGAGGCAAAACCACAGATCCGTGGCATATGGTAATGCAAAAAGAGGAGAGTTTTTGCTTGTTCGGGCACATGGTACAGTTATGGAGAAAGAGCAATGATACCCAATTTTTTTGATCTGGAAAGTACGCGGACCTGTTCAGGACAATCATTTGGGACGATTTCACTTGAGGAGACTGCCGATTTCTGGATTCCAATGCTCCTTGAGCGTCAGAAAAGAAGTTGGCGGGCGACAATATTGCACGATGGTATCACTAGGGAGAGGAACTATCATGGCGATGAAGTAGCAGGGTTTTGCATTTCCTGATGCCCGCTGGCAGGAGATTGAAGTATTACCTAGGTAAAGGAGAGAGATATTGTAAGTATATAGGTACCCGTAGGTATAGGATTTGTTCCTCCCTTCTTCGGTGGCTGGTCGTTATCGATGTTTAGTCTAGGAAGGAGCGAAGCTTCCAGGTTGAGTCGGGTTGAGAAGGAAGGCACGACTTTGACCTCAAATTGCGAGGCAAAGGTCATGCCCTTCTTGAGTCGGGGCAGGAGCGACCTCTCAACCTCGAGGCAGATACCTCAGGTTACCTTCACTGTTGGATCCCCAGGGCAGGCAGTAGGTACTTTCTGAGTGTTTACGTATGCTTTGAAAGCGTCAAGCACAGCTTATCCTTAAATTTGTACTTCTCGTCATCCTAATACTCATTGACGAGTTCCTTCAAGTTCAGTTCCAAGTTACTGAGGAGATAGTGTCGATACCTAGCTTTTCTAACTTTAGTCAGCTCTTACCTGTTCTTCAACCACCAGTATTATTTCACGTCCTTCTCCTTCTTTCATTTAGCTCCTTGTTGGTTAATTCTCAGTTGGCTCCTCATGAGGATGCATCGACCTTCCCTAGGCGAAAGTGTCGACATTCTATTTTCAATATACCATATTTAGTAACTTTGTAAAGTGATCTTTCGTTACTTTTCCATGACACCAATATGGTGCCAATCCTTTCTTTACACCCCCATAAACTGATCAACTCTGAACCAAAAAAATATTTATATCAATTCGACTCATCGGATACTCGGCATCATTTGGAGCAGTCGTCATGTGCTCCCACCACCAACATCCGATCTACGCACCGTTGGCACACCTCCAATCCCAATCCGACGAAAAATGAGACTCGATGGGCATGAGAACCATTGGTGTAACGGTTGCGATGTGCAACAAAATGCTTAGCACTGTTGATGGCTTTTTATCTCGTATGGGCTGTCTGGACTGGTTCGTCACGATGCGATGGCCGAGGTACCCCCCTTTTTTTGGGCGCGCTATGCGCGGTTGGCTTGTGATTTGTTACTTTCGCGGGTTGCGTGGGGTGAGGCTGAATATGGAGGCTGCATGTTTGTACGAGGTGCATTAAGTAGATGTGAGACTTTGTATTTGTCTTTTGCAGTCTCTCTTTCAATGAATGATGCTTGAAGTTGCTTCCGAGATTTTCCCTCTTTGTCACTTTATCTATTTATACCCAAGTGGGCCGAAAGCTTATTGCTGATAGGAGGGTGGAGTTTGCAATCAATCCACTTGCCATGCAACACTGCGGTGGGTGTATGATGCCAGAGGGCGTTGTATCTCGACTTGCTGGGTTTTCCCCGTTTGGAAATCTTTCTCTCCAGATATTAAGATAATTTATCAACAGTAGAGTTCCGATAGTGATGGCTGAGTATCAATACTCACTAACAACAGAGGAACAACTTGGCTGGGAAATACCAATCACTTTCTGGAGGAGGGTCATTGACGAGGCGAAGGAAAGGAACGCGTGCATACGCAAGACCCAGGAAAAGAAAATGAGCAACGGGCATGGTATTCGAACGACTATTGGGAAATTAGTTGAGGATTTGAAGGGGGTGTTCTTGGATCCAACGTTGTCTTCCAGGGAAATTTCAAGTGAAGCTGGGGAGTTGCTGTACCAAACCTTCTGCCCCGTTACTGACTTGGTCAGCTCATGGGAGTCTGCCTTACTTGTCGCTAGGTTTGTGTTTCACTGCTATATTTCTTAGGAATACGGGGATTTCTGAACGAAGATGGGATTTCACCCTTCAGGATCATAATTTGCAGATGTTTTCTAAGGCTTTTTTTGCGTTTGCACTGCTTGTGCTGTGGTTAAAGACCTGGTAAACCACCACTAGGGACTATGAATTCGTGGCTGGATTCTCAAAGAAACTCCAGCTGACACACCTCTCGACTTTAATGATCACTGAGTTATTGAATCTCGGGTAAAAAAGGAAGGAGCAGAGGAGCGGTATTCTGCTCTTGACACGTTACGGCTTCCCACACGGTGGTCAATAAAAGCGGGAGTAGTATGTACCTGTTTATCTCGCTGTTGGTCTAACAATCTCGGGGTAAATCAAAGTAAGTACTTGAAAGGAATTAAAACATTAACCTGTGCCTTTGAATAATGGTCGCTTATTGTGTTAATAACTTTAGCAAGGGCAATGAGGGATGTAGGCAGGTACAGGCTTAACTATCACTGCCGTTTTCTATTTGCATAAGTGACGGGCTTTCGATTAGTGTCAGCAAGTAATATACAGAACTGTTCAGGAAAATTGCCTCTATTGTCTGTAAAAGAATAGGAACTTGACTTCTCGCTTCATTCAAATACTCTCCCTCGACAGTTCGATTAGGCTAAGCATTTCTAACACAAGAAAAGAAAGGAGCTGTAGTGATTTGGAGAGTAAAGCGCAGAATTGTTACGCCAATATTAATACTTTTTGTACAAAATTTGGGAGGTTCTGTAATTTTCTAACTATCATTACCTAGCTGAACATTAGCAGGCACGGTCCGAGTCGGTCCGGAACAAGCGAGTTCTCGGAGCAACTTCGCTGTGGGGTTTCGGGCGCCGGAATGAGGACGAGGAATCAGATAAATCCTGTGTACTTAGACTACACTGAGTACTACTTAAGTAGTTGAGTATTTTGTGCTTACACTGCTTTTCTATCTTTTCTTGGGTATGGTTTTCATACTTTGTGGAAAGACAATATAAGCATTTCCGCTCGGCTACACGAAATCAATTTTGACAGCTTCAGTGCCGAACAAAGAATAATCAAAGCTCTTTGATTCCACGTTGTCAGGATTGTTGTCTTTTCTTCTTTGTTTTCTTGGAAGTATGGCCATTAATCTAGTGGCCTGTAAGCCCACTGTGGAAAACAATGGAAACTTCTCATGTCCACGTCACTGTTCTCGGTGATTGAACAAACATAAACAAGCTTTACTATCCATCTTATTCCAAGCCTGAGTTTCAAATCTTGTAAAACCACAACGACCCCAACACATTGAGCTCAACCAACCAACAACTCACAATCACACCAAAAACCCAAAATGGAAACCGAAACCACAAAAACACCACAAGCCATTTATTTCGCTTATGGGTCCAACCTCCACCTCCATCAAATGTCACTTCGCTGTCCAGAATCCCGCTACATAGGCCGTGGCGTCCTCCCAAACTACAAATGGCAAATCAATACCCGAGGCTACGCAAACATCATTCCCTACCCCTCCTCTTGCAATGACCGCGTAGAAGGCCTCTGCTACCTCCTCAGCGAATACGACGAAGCCCGCTTAGACATCAACGAAGGCGTCCCCTTTGCTTACGAGAAAGAGTACCTAGATGTTCAATGTTTCACCGCTAGTGAACAGATCATTGGTCGCAATGTCCAAGAGGCTGAAGGATTTGTTGGAGATGCTGAGAAGGTGAAGATGGGGGGTTTGATAGGGCATGAGAGTAAATGTGGGGAGGATGTTAGGATGTTGGTTTATGTCTGTAAGGACATAGATGATGGGAGGCCGAGGAGGGAGTATGTTAAGAGAATTAAGGATGGGATTGATGATGCTTTGAAGCTAGGGATTTCGGGTACGTATTTTCTTCAGTATGTTGAGCATGTGATGACGGGTAAGACTATGGAGGATTTAGAGTCTTAGGACGAGAGGACGAGAAGGCCGACAATTTTTCTGTACTGAGTCAAGCCCGAGACTGGTGAATTCAGGAAGTTCCCTTTAGTCTCGAGCCTTTTGTACCCTGGCCTTCGAGAATCGGGAGCCTTTGCCAGGTGGAGAGCCCAATGACGATGCAGTAATTCAAGATCCACAATGGAAATAACAAGAAAATCCACTCCCACTTGTTTTGAGCAGATATGGTAATCATCTCAGAAGTTTCACTCTGTCTGGGACATTTGGTTCTAATTCTCCCAAAATTCTTGGACAAAAAAATTAAAACTTTCACACACTTTTGCGTAATGATCTCAAAATGATAGTTTCAAAAATAAAAAAGCAGAGTAAATATCGTATTGAACTCTAGATATACTGACTGATCTGCATCTGCATTAAAACATGCTCTAATTCTAACCGTATAATCCCGCTATGAAATCAAAACAAGAGGTCTAATTTATGCCTGCGCAGCCTCAAACTCCTTGCTGAAAGGATAAGTAGTGTATCCGTCCGGGTCCTTTGGCAAGTAAAACTTGGTTCTATCATAAGGAAGCAGCGGGATACCCTGCTTAATTCTAAACACCAAATCAGGATTTGAAATGAACATCCGTCCAAAAACAATCGCCACCTCTCGTCCCCTCGCACTCTCGTCATCAGATCTCTTGATGGCAGTCTCGGGCGAGAAGCCACTAGCAAGCAGAACAGGAGATGTCTTTCCCCAAGCGTCGATAAAGGGATCGATCGATTCCTCAGGTGGTGGTGTCGAGAGTCCACCGATACCTCGTCCCTCGACAAGGTGAAGGTATGCGAGGTTGAGTTTCTTGATTTCCGAAATGATGTAGGAGAATTGCGGCCTTGGATCTTCCATCTTCATGTCTTGGAAGGTAGAGAAAGGGCTGAATCTGATACCGACCTTCTCAGCTCCTACCGCTTCAACAACAGCTTTGGCAACAGAGATACCGAAACGGGCCCTGTTCTCAACGCTTCCTCCCCATTGATCGGTTCGCTTGTTAGAAACGTCTTGGGTAAATTGATCAATTAGATAACCATTGGCACCGTGGATCTCAACACCGTCGAATCCAGCGGCAATTGCGTTCTTGGCGGCTTGGGCGTAGTTCTTGATATAGGAGTTGATCTCTTCCTCGGTCAAAGGCGCTGGAGTTGAGGTACCGGGGTTGAATATGGAGCCTACAACTGGCGTGATCGGAACATTGCTTGAGCTGACAACCTTTGCGTCTGGACTTAATTCCTCTTTCAAGACCTATTTCAAATGTTAGGAAAATTTTCAAAAATATTCTTCATCACCAGGATATTTACCGATTCTTCAGCCGCTCTCCCCAAAGCCCACAATTGCATGAAAATAAAGGATTTCTTTGCGTGGACTGCATCGGTGACGACTTTCCACCCGTCGATTTGAGCTTGGTTCCAGATTCCGGGGACGTTCTTCATTCCACCTGCTTCTGGCCGGATGAAGGTGCCTTCTGAGATGAGAAGTGTGCCTGGTGTGGAGCCTCTCTGGCTGTAGTAATCGGCAACGAAAGGGAGCGGGACGTGTTCATCGCTTCCGCGTAGTCGTGTAAGTGGTGCTAATACTACACGATTTTGGAGTGTGATATTTCCGATTTTGAGTGGGGTGAAAAGAGACATCTTTTGTGATGTGAAAAGAGGGGTGTTTTGGCGAGAAGGTGCGGTGATGAGGTTGGTGGCGGGGTATTTTTGTATTGTACTAGTATTGAGGTGAAGTGGAGATGAAGAGAGAACTGAGAAAAAAAAGAAAGTTTATCTGGATAGAGCGAGGATACCTTTATATACTTAGCTTGCTTAGAAAAGTAGATGGCATTCTAGATATTCAAGGTGGATTTCTCCATTATTAATTGTCTACCAGTTTTTTTCAGTGGTACTACCTATGGAGACATGGATGCCCATGGGAAAGGAGCCTTTTGCGTTAACAATCTTCTCAGTCCACGACACACACACATATTTTGAAAACCGAGGCTGAAGTCATAGGTATGAGAATAGTGGAATTGTGGACGTTGTGGAAGATTTGACTGCCGAAGCCAATCATGGTGGATAGAAATGAGAAAAGAAGGTGGGCAGCTTAACAATCAACCACGAGTCGGATCCATGCCTTTTCGGAATAGGCCCGTAAATCCGTAAACCCGATGAAAATTATCTTTTACCTCCGAACCGACCTCATGGTGTCATGGTGGGAAAAAACGTGTACAGTAAAGGTTGTTGTAAATAGACTTTGCCAGATGGGCCAAATGACGTTTTTGTGTTGCCGAATCGGAGAAATGTCGGCTTCGGAATATGAACATTGTGGAGGTGACATTGTGCCACCAGTCGGAGAACTGTCGGGGGCATAAAGTTGGCATGATCAGTACAAGTAGAACATTCAAATAGAGACAAATTACCACTTCAAGGCAATACGCAAGGTCTCGTACAAGGTACCATACCCCTCTACCAACCAACAACCAGAGGCTCATCGACTTGACCCACAAAGTGCCAGGTGATGACAAGTAACGTGGAAGAATCTTCGAGCATTTTCTTGTAGGGCAGGTATGAGCATGATGTTTGCTGCTGCCCATAATTTCCTCACGAGCATCTTCTCCCAGAAAGAGGTGTGTATATGGATCAATTAGTTGGTGATGAATGGGTATATGCAACTAACGCCAATAAATGTAGTACATGACCAGAATGCTCCAACTCCAGAGAATTCTGGCCTCCCAAGTCAAATTACTAACCATTTACTCCATTAGGAGTCTGGCCCTGAGCCTCCAATCTCGCCAAAAGCTTCTTAACGTTGGTCCATTCCTCATTCCGAGCGCTTTCCTTGCCTCCAAGGTCAGGTCCAACTTCAAAGACTGTAACCGCCCCATCAATCCCGCCTGTAGCAATACGTTTGCCATCTGTCTGGTCCCAAGCAACTCTGTTTAAGCTTTTTGATAGCATGGCTCTTCCGTCCTTTCGGCCGCTGGGTTGAACCTTTGTAAGTGGAACCTCAGTATCGACCGTGATATCCCACACTTCCAAGCTTCCTGCCCCATCAACAAGTGCAAACACACCGGGTTTGATAGGAGACCATGCTGCGTCATATACAACGTCCTCCCGAGTAAAGTCGAGAATTGGTGCCACAGATTGTCCCTCACCTGTAATGCCAGTTGTTGATGTAGCGGCAGGGGCACGAACCTTCCACAACTTCACACTCCAATCCAATGAACTGGTTAAAACGAGATCTCCAAGATCGACAGGTCCTCTGGCCGGGTGAAAGTCCATTGACATGACAGGAGCTGCGTGACCACGATAACTGACTCTCTGATCAACACCCGCCTTTGCACCAGCTCTATCGTATCGATGACAGGGGAAAATTGTTCCCTCTTCAGAACCGACTAGGAAATATGTAGGATCTGTTTGTGGGAATGCCATACATGTTGGACTTATATCTTCCGTTTTAGCGGGTGGAGGTGTCGATAATACAAGTAATTCTTGTGGTTGGGCAAGCATATCCACTGTCCATCCACAGACAACACCATCCGTAGAGCAGGAAATTATGTTGTTAGCGTTTTGGGTACCAACAATGTCCACTGAATAAACTGGGTGGGTGTGGCCGGATCCTGTAAGAGGGGTCTTCTGAACTGGCGATGATTTTGCTCTTGTGTCCCAAAGAAGAACCTGCCCACTGTATGCGCCTCCAATAATAAGATTTGGGTGGAACGGAGAGAATTTTGCCGTTAGTACATCAGATTGAGCGTGAAATACAAATTCCGGTCTATCGTGAAGATGCATATTCCAGACTTGAACAAGTCCGTCAGGATCGTGGGGTGCCGAGGGGTTCTTCGTGTATGCTGCGAGTACAAGTTCTGGAAATTTCGGTGAAAAATCGATAGCGCTTATCATCCTCTTTTTCGACCATCTCTCATCATAAAATTGAGCGACTTCCCTCACTTTCCGTCGACCCTTACCCCCGCTATTTCCCACCTCATCATCATCGTCGCCAACCACCCCTCCGCTAAGTGCATAGTCGGCCAATATATCGTATTCCTGATCTAAAGCCCTCTCGATCACTTTGCTGGACCGCTCAACAAAGTCCATAAAGTCGTCGGAGGATGTAACGGCATTTAGCTCCTCACTTGTCAACGCTCTAGCTGGAAAATTCGCGGGCCCCTGTTGTGAGGGGGATTTGAGTGGTCCATCTATGCTCAGTTCTCTGGTAGCTTTCAGTTCCTCCTCAATCTCCTTCCGTATGTTTTCTCGTAATTCTTCCTCCCTAGTCCGCTCTCGCCTACTTAAACGTTTGCTGGGTGTTGAAGTGACTGGGGTTTCGTTGCCCGAATCATCGGAGTCGTCGAATGCTTTGGGTCTTGATGTTTGGGTCCATTCTTCCGTCGTTTGCACACCTTTGCTGTAGGAAAAGACTTCTTTGACTGGCGAAGGTGTGAATTCGTAGACTGTTGACAGAGGAACTGTAGATAAGGTTTGAGTAGATATCGAAATGGGTTCTGCCGGAGTAGCAGATGCCTCCGCGGATTCAGAGTTGTTATTGCTCAGTTGCCCTGCGCTCAATACACTATTTGGCCGGCTACCCCTTTCAGCTGGCGACCCCGAACCAAGTCCCGTTGAGCTTGGTCTACTCCTGTGATCTCCCAGTACTTTGTTGACAAATTCATCGATGTTTCCTCTCGAGGGAGTTGGAGACAAGATCTAGAATCTTGTTAGAACGGACACAGGTGAGTATGTATAAAGAATATCCTCACCTCACTAGGACCCCCAATACTTTGCCTGCCGGATGTATTATTATTTCGAAGCTCCCTTTGCCTCTTCAACTCGGCTAGCTTAGCTTTCTTAGCCAAAATCTCATCTCGGCGTTGTTGCATCATCTTTGCGACTTCGTGCCCATATCGAGGGGCTCGTTAGGAAGGAGAGGAGAGAGGGAGGGTTTATAGATGGCAAGTTCTGAGGGTTTCGGAATGTCTTGCCAGGGCAGCCAATACGGTTGGCAACCAAGAAAAGAATGAAAAGAGGGAACGCAAAGGAAATTTCCAGGTTGCTGTTCTGGAGGAGTAAACACCACATCAACTGTCGCGTCGGCCAAAAGGTCGCTCGTCCGTAACTGGCCGCTACACGTGACTAGGTTCAAGGATCCTGGAAATTCCCGGATGGAACTTTGATTCATCTCACGATCATTGAATCCCGACCTGCAAAGCTCCGCATAGCTCGTCCTCACGTTCCACGACCCTCATACCTGCGAAAGCTTGCCAATTGGCCTCGTCTGACCGATATATCCTCACCAAGTTCCTTCCTTCGCCCACGTCACCGAATAATGGCTTCCACCGGAACCAACGTCAGTGAACACTTTTGCGCAACCCCCCAGAAGCTTCTTATTCCCTCAGAAGCCCTTCTTCTTTACCACTGCGCGCATTCTGGAATGCTAGCTAACGTATGCTTGCAGATTTTGAGGTGGTCAGCATTAGGTGCAGGTGTTCTCTATGGAGTTTACCACCAAGCCTCCCTATCCTCATCCGCGAAATTGGCCGCAATCAATAGACAATACGAGCACAAGCAGAAATTGATCGATGAAGCAAAGGCGGAATATACCAAGAAGAACCTGCCACCGAGTGCTAAGACAGCGGGGGGAGACAGTATGTTCATCCACTATCTTTGGGGGGCTTAATCTTCTGGCAGTCCCAATGGCGACTCTCCTACAGATTGGCCAGGTATTGTTTATGATAACATCTGCTAATATATTTACAACAGTCATAAGAGATCCAGAAGACTCGCGGTTCGATTTGGAGGCACTGTTGAACGCGGTCGCGGCAGAGACCAAGTAGGGAAGGGTACGAGGACCGTGTATGAATGTAATGATGGGGGAAAGATAGAAGGAATGGCCAAGAGAAGTCATAAGTTGGGTTCTGGTTGGCATGTGGCATGGTCACGGTTCATACAAAAAAGCCTTAGACGTCAATCAGCATATTCTTGTACATTGTACTCATAGTTTGGGAGCAAAATGAGAGAAAGAGTGAGTTCTCTGGGAACTTGTTGATAGTTGATTGCGAGTTTCATTGTCTCTGAAAGACTTCAACTACTTGAAACTCTTCCAGTGTCCAAACTTAATTTGTGTTCTTGGCGGGTAGACAATTGTCGTAAGGGGTCAGAGGCAGTTTAGTATAAAGTAAGAATGACACCCGATTTCAAGTCTCAAGTGCCATACATACACCTTACCCTGTATCTTTTTTCTTTCTAATCTTGGCTCTATTTATAGTGTGTTCTATCATTAGATTTCAGCTTGCCTGATACAAGAACTTCTGCCTTTGCCAACTAAGTATACCTGTTGTATACAGTAGTCTATTACAATCAGCTTTAGCTTCTAATTTACAGGAGACCAAAATGATCCAATTTTCATTCAAATAATCAGGCACTTGGACAAAAGTGACCTGCTGGGTCGAATTCGCCATTTAATGGAAACGTTCCCCCGCCCACACTTCAACGAAAGGGTGCAGACATATTATACACTAGGGAATTTGTGAATTGGTTTGGATCTAGGCATTGATTTTGTGAGCCGGGGTAGACATACCACCATAATAACTGGCTTCAGTAATTATTATCTCTGATACCAAATAAGAAGGGTACAATAAAAGATCTGATGAATTCCATACAAGTACTTGTAGGGTTGAAGAAGACCTGGGGGGCGCCAAGACAAAATGCGCTTAGCTTCGATGGAACCCCTGCAGCCGCGTAGAGCTCCAAGAGACAGATTACACCTCAGCGAACAGATATACGACATTGTCCGCGACAACAATTTTGCAATCAACCACCACCATGACGGACTCAATAGTTGAGCCCTTTCTCAAGGGTAACACGGGGAGGAATACCAGGGGTATCTTACGACTGTCAATTCTTTGCTTAATTGCAGCTGCTGCCATTGCCAGTCGGCTGTTTTCAGTTATTCGTATGTATGCCCAAGCCAAATCAAACTCCTGCCAGTGGCAAGTTCAAAATAGCAGACGGGTCTCCTATTACTCCTTTAAAACGTTCACTTCTCTGCAAAGAAACTCTGCTAACTGCTAAACATCTAGGTTTCGAGAGTATTATTCACGAATGTTAGTAACTATTCCGACCGATTTGCGCTTACCCCCTTCGAATTTCCTCTACCAACGACGAGTACTCGAAACTAATTCTCATTACAGTCGATCCTTGGTTCAACTTCCGAGCCACGAAATATTTGGTGTCGAATGGGTTCTATGATTTCTGGGATTGGTTTGATGACAGAACATGGCATCCACTGGGACGAGTTACCGGAGGGACCCTCTACCCAGGTCTCATGGTAACCAGTGGAGCAATCTACCATGCTTTACGAGCTCTCACCCTTCCGGTTGATATCCGAAATATTTGTGTGCTACTCGCCCCGGGATTCTCTGGATTGACCGCATTTGCGACCTACCTCTTCACTAACGAGATGTCCACTTCCCCTTCAGCCGGTCTACTTGCAGCCGCATTCATGGGAATTGCCCCAGGTTATATCTCCCGTTCAGTTGCTGGCAGCTACGATAACGAGGCCATCGCCATTTTTCTTCTTGTCTTTACCTTCTACCTCTGGATCAAAGCCCTTAAGCTTGGATCAGCCATGTGGGGTGCGCTCTGTGCTCTCTTCTATGGATACATGGTGTCTGCATGGGGGGGCTATGTCTTCATTACCAATTTGATCCCATTGCACGTATTTGTCTTGGTCTGCATGGGACGTTTCAGCCCAAGGCTCTACGTCAGTTACTGCACCTGGTACGCCCTGGGAACATTGGCCAGTATGCAGATTCCATTTGTTGGATTCTTGCCGATCCGCAGTAGTGAGCATATGTCCGCACTAGGTAAGTTTTTCTATCTTTGAACTAGGTAAAAATGTTGTTTTAACAGTTTTAGGTGTTTTTGGACTTCTTCAATTGATTGGATTCGTTGAGTTTGTTCGTTCTGGTGTACCCAGCAAGCAATTCACTACCCTTCTCAGGGGTTTTGTTCTTGCCGTATTTACCATTGCATTTGGTGGACTTGTTCTTTTAACAGTCTCTGGTGTCATTGCTCCATGGACTGGTCGATTCTACTCTTTGTGGGATACTGGATATGCCAAGATTCATATTCCGATTATTGCCTCGGTTTCTGAGCATCAACCTACTGCGTGGCCAGCCTTCTTCTTCGATCTCAATCTCCTCATCTGGCTCTTCCCAGCCGGTGTCTACCTTTGCTTCCTCACGCTCGCTGATGAGCAAGTCTTCGTTGTGGTCTATGCCATTCTTGCCAGTTACTTTTCTGGTGTTATGGTCAGATTGATGCTTACTCTCACACCTATTGTCTGCGTCGCTGCAGCCTTGGTCTTATCGCACTTGTTGGACACTTATCTCACCATCACCTCCCCCGAAGAGCCTGCTGAAGGAGGAGCTGACGGTGCTCCAAAGAAGGCAGCAGCAGCAGTCAAGCAAGATGGTCTACGCTCAATGCGTCAACCTCTTGTTGGCATTTACACCACGTTCTCCAAGACCTCTGTTGTCAGTGCATTAACTGCCTATCTTTTACTCTTCGTTCTCCACTGCACTTGGGTAACATCTAACGCCTACTCCTCTCCATCCGTTGTTTTGGCAAGCAGAATGCCGGACGGAAGCCAACACATCATTGACGATTACCGAGAGGCATACCAATGGCTTCGACAAAACACCAAGGAAGATGCAAAGATAATGTCTTGGTGGGATTATGGTTACCAGATTGGTGGTATGGCCGACAGACCAACTCTCGTAGATAACAACACATGGAACAACACTCATATTGCAACTGTCGGAAAAGCGATGAGTTCCAGCGAGGAGGTCAGTTACCCAATTATGCGTCAACACGAAGTAGACTATGTTCTTGTTGTCTTTGGAGGACTTTTGGGTTATTCCGGAGATGATATCAACAAGTTCTTGTGGATGGTTCGCATCGCCGAAGGCATTTGGCCAGACGAGGTCAAGGAACGTGATTTCTTCACTGAGAGAGGCGAATACAGAGTGGATGGTGGTGCCACTGAAACCATGAAGAACAGCTTGATGTAAGAAACACAACTCCTTAAGAAATGTGATTGATACTAATATTACGATAGGTACAAGATGTCATACTATAACTACAACTCCCTTTTCCCTGCTGGTCAATGCCAGGATCGAGTTCGTGGCGTCAAGATGCCAGACCAAGGACCAACACTCAACACCTTGGACGAGGCATTCACCAGTGAGAACTGGATCATCAGAATTTACAAGGTCAAGGACCTTGACAATGTTGGCAGAAACCATGCCGCCGCTGCTTCTTTTGAGAGAGGAAACAAGAAGAAGAAGACGATCAAGAGAAGAGGGCCAAGGGTTTTGCGTGTTGAATAAAAGGATTGGAATTGTGTATCATATCTTTCATATGTCATTGGGGCGCGCGGCTTAAAAAGTGCAGCGAGGACATTTTTTGCTACTAGAAATGTATTCATAAATAAGCCTCTGTCGTTAGTGAGCAGTCGTGAAAGCTGTGAGTATCTCCTGAGTTTGCCCCGTCGTATTTTCTCCTGCCTGAGGAGCCAAGGAGATCATCCTCTTGAATAACCTAGAACTGCAAGCCCCAAAAAGGTAGTTCGACGAGAGCTATGCCCACATCGAGCGCGTCTTCAAACCTTAACCGCAGAGAACGTGTTGATGTACTTGTTTTAGGTTATATTGAAGACACTAGGGGTGGGCGCCCTACTCTGAATTCAGGCCAATACCCACATGGAACAATCGTTTTTCAAACCCACCTGCCCAGCCATCTAGGTACCTACCTTTCATGTAGATTGGCAACAAGTCAGAATGAATGACTTCGATCTAAAGAGAGACCCCCACTCCCCCCTCCCTTAAAGTTAGTGCTATCTTATCTGGGTATAATTCGAGATTCTCATGCATCAGTTTAAAATTGCGAGAGGGTGAGCATGTATATCAACAGGGAATGGATAATGCTTCCCCTGAGACTTTGGCTCTTGTTCACTACGGCAGAGAAGGGCTTGTGCAACAAGCTTTTCGAGTGTTAATCTTAGCTAGGTACTGTACTTGTATGGAATAACGAAAGTCCAGGTTCGTAAGATGTCGTCACGTCCAAGTGTTCGCAGCCCTCCTGCTCAAGTTAATCAAGTCGAGAGATCGCGCTTCCCCGGATACTTCATTTCAGGTTCGGTGTGATGTCACAGATGACCTCCACCAAACAGCGGCCACCCAAGCAGCATCAATTATCAGTAGGACTCCAGATAGATTCTTTGGAAAACTCGTTGTTTTCTCGAAATTTCAGAAGAGCATTGCTAACATGAGGAGAGGCTAAATTTGTCACTCTGCCACACGAGAACGAACATTCTGCTACCCTCCTCGGGCTTTTGCCAAACTCATCACAGCGCAAGTCCTCAGGGCACCAAATGTCGACAGAACTGAAAATACATTCACACTGTTTACATAAGATTTAGCCGAACGGTCACTCAGCTCCTACAATTCTTGAATTTGAAGTGGATTGGAGAGAAAGATTCACCGTAAAGTGTGCTATTCTGTGCGGCGATATGTAGTCTTCTTGCAGGATTAGGTACCTGCCTACCCAAGGACATGTGATTGGGACTAGGCTTTGAGGAAGAGCAAGAGGCGGCATGGTTCAACCTCGGCCTCTTATACCCCCAGATTGCTGACCAACTGCCTATCAACTTCAAGTATCAAAGTAAGGAAAATACTCTCGATCATTTGTCCAATCAAATAAACCTTCACCAGGTCTTCGGAACTTGGTGCAATGGTTAATGAGATTGACACCCGCCCTTGGCGGTGCTGAACCACTTAAATGGAAATTCGGACCTAGTGGCAGAATGATAACTCTAAGGCATAAAAGTTCCAGATACCGCTGGAGGGCTTTTTCATCGTGAGTTGCTTCCTCGCAAGAGGAGGTTGATTTTTTGGCATTTTGGGGGTGGGTCATGGGCGAATAAAGACAATGGAGAGTGAAGCAAGGATCGCTCTCTACTGCCGAACACTTTACAGACGTAAGATGGTCTGTATAGGTAGCTATCCTTAATTTACGTTGATGAATAATTTCTAGCTAGCACTGACTGTACAAACAAAACCAAATCACATACTGCTAAATGGCTTTGGACGTTTCCTTAATTGCAGCAGAAGATACATTTGTAGCGCCAAAGCAGGGTCCGCTTATTGTCCAGTTTGTGCCTATGTACTCTTTTTCTTCTCCAGAGGGTGAATACAAACAATACCTATATGAACACATCATCGCAAGGCTTCTCTACTGCGTCGCATCAAATCGTCACTCTGACCGCTCGCTCTTGCCTTTTAAGACTCCCAACCCAAAGTGTAACTTCACACGACCAACACCCACCGCTCCATCAAATTTCCAGTTTTGTCTTGCCATCGCTTGCTCACATGCATGGTGCTTGACCTAGCTACTTTCTAGGTTGTTTTATTGCAAGAATTTGCGCCAAATGACAATGATCACCGTGTAAGTCGTCCATCGATCTTGGTCCAGCTTCGAAGCAAGCATCGTTCAGCGTGCAATCAGCCTCGGGCTTGCATGAAAGGAACTCCAACTAATCTCAGCATAGCTACAAACCCAGTCACTCGGGCGACGAAGAGTCGTCAGAGAAGGAAGTAAAGAAAGTCATTCCCGCTGGAATGCCATACCTTACAAAGGTGAATGGCAAGCTCGCCATGGCACGCTCCAAGAAAGACAGGCCTGCAGACAACGCAATTAGTCTTCTTGGAGGGGCATTCAGTAGCAAGACAGCTCGGAAGAAATCACCTGTTCCAAAGAGACCAAAGTCAATCGGAGCTGCGCCAACTCCTCTCCTCATCGGTGGGATGCCATACCTCCCGCAACCAGGAACTCAATATCCCCAAATCGCGTTTGATCCAAACAACCCAATCGGCATGCAACCTAACTTGCAACCGGGACCAACGGTCTCTGGTCCTCTGTATGCGCCAAATCCTACACCAGCAGATTTCGAAAAGCTTCGCGGTTTCGACGCGCATTACACGAAGTACGTTGTGTCGGATCAAAACAAAGCAACCAAGGAAGAGAAAACAACGACGACAAAAGTCGGCGTTACTAGACACATGTGCGGACATTGTGGAAGACTTAGGTCTAAGAGATATCATTTACAACATCCAATTGTGCCTGGCGAAGCACCAATCCCTGGCTTCTGTAGAAGGTGCCAGAGAGATGCCAGTTCAACGGACAGCTCAAGTAGCACCGAGGTGTCGAGAAGGAGAAGGAAAGGCAGTGGCAGACACAAAGGGAGGAGACGAAGAAAGAATCAGAGCGTCAGGGTGGTTGAAATTGAGAGGGAAAGACGGAAGCTTGACTCGAGTGGTAGTGAGATGGAATCATACGTGCGACGTCGCAGAACAGACCATAAGAAGGTGAGTGCCCTTATTCTCTCTGGAGTACCGATTCATCGAAGTTTTCGAACAGTGGTCTATATTTTTCTGGAGAAAAGGGGTCCTAATTCTCCGAGAACTGTAAAAGAATTACTCATAGACTTGTAATTACCCAAGAAAGTTTTGGAATAATGACCAATAGATAACTTTAAAAAACAATGTTGATCAAAGCTGATAGAATACTAGGGCTATGCGCGCTATGTACCGGGAAAGGACATTGCCACTGTTGAAGAAGAGACATCCGACGAAGATCTGGAACGCGGACGTAAAGGACGACGAGGCCATGAAATTAAGCATAATAGGCAAGACTCGCAACTTTCCAGCATCATTTCCCGGGAAAGGTCTTTGTCGAGGGTGAGGTATAATAGAGACCAACACGGCAAAAGTGAAACTCCTCGTTTAGCTGCTCCACGCTCTCCCTCTCCACTATTTCGACATGTAAAAGCTCATCGACGGAAAGAGAGACGAGCAAGATCTTTATCCCCTTTTTATCGACATGTTGAGGCCCCTAGAGATCACGAAAAGAAAGAGCGACGCAAAGTTTCTATTGAGTTCTTCAAGGAAGGAGCAGAACTTGAAGGAGGAGAGAAAGAGCGACGATTACTCGAAGAAGATTTACGAGAATCGAATCGGGGGCGGAAGATATCGATTGAAGATTTAGAAGGGCAAGAGTTAGCCATCACGCCCCCAAATGCAAAGAATATACCCATCCACTTCTCCGATGACGACGAGAGACTATTAACCCCCGATCATCCTCCGCCACGAAGAAGGGTTCCTCGCCATGACTTTGAACCACCTGGTATGCCGAGTCGAGAGAGTAGTTTTGGTTCTTTAGATACTTCAAGCTCAATTCGGTCACATGAAGCGTGCGAACGTCGACGACGAGAGCGTAACTCACCCGTCTTTCCTCAGCCCCCTTGGGGCCCAGTACACGAAAGTCCAACGAAACAGCGGGAATTATATCCAGTAAGTTCCGTGTCCCCCTTTTCTTGTTGCCCGAGACAACGTGGAACAATGAAGAAACCAAATCCACGATTCTTCTAAACAATTTGGAGAATGGCTACATTTAACCTATAATGTCTCGCGCAATACTTACAAAAGATGCAGGCTAGCCGTGAGAGAAGCCAATCTCACTTTTACGACATCCATCCCGAGAAGAACGGTCAAATTATGGTGGCAACTGAGAAACAAGCTTACCAATCAAAGAGAGAACTCGAAGAGGAGCGTCGAAGAGACAAAGAGTTGGAGGAAGAGAGAAGGAGGCAAGAGTATATCGACAAGGCCACACTTGAACGAAGAAACAAGGATATGCAGGCAAAGAGATTCTCGATGATGAACGAAGCAGCAAAATACTATCAGGATGATTGGAGGAATGACAAATATTCTGACGATGAGCCAGAACCACCCGTTCGAAGAAGAATACCTCGGAAAAGCTATCGTACTGATCGGGATGGATTTCGGGAAGAGTCATTGGTTTATGAAGAGGTCAACTACAGAACTGGTAAGCTGGTTTCTATCTTGTTATAAGAGAATACTCGACGTGGTAATTTGGGGGTCATATCCAAGTTCCTCACATGAAGTCGCAAACTAAGCTAACAACAATATAGAGGCATATGATCTTCCTCGAGCACCAAGCCCTCCAGCTCCGATCAAACGCTTCTCTAGAAGCCAAACTCAGGAAAAGAGACCTAGTGACGAAACAGCCAAGGAACTCTGGCAAAAGATTATAGATGCACCTCCCTACCCAATCACACCAGAAGGTCTTCCCTCGACCCGGTATGACTATCCTTATGAAAGAGAATATCGAGAGGAAATGAGACGTCCATCGCCAATGGTGTCAGATGAAGACTATGATGAGCAAAGACCATCTCGAAGTCGAGGCACTTCACGTGTTCGAACCCCCGAGGAGTTCGAACAGCTCCCAATTCGAAACCGAAGCACTTCGGAAGTAAGAATTATCCTGCCCCCTGAAGGTTACAGAAGCAGAAGCAATTCACGTGTATCTTCCCAATATCTAGATTCATTCGAACCACGGCGAACAATGAGCCAAGCCTTCGCTCTCGTTCGACCAGATGAACGACAAGAAAATCGAAGTAGGAGCACCTCTCGTGCACCAAGCCAACATCCGATGAGTAGAGAATCATCAAGACCTCCAACCCATACCCGGGAAAGTGCACACTTCTCCGAAGACTGGAATCAGGACCCCCCGAAAATCCATATTACGGATCGAGATCGTGATCGAAGTACTACGAGGTATTACGGGGAGGTTTCGGAGGCTCCGACCAGGATGAGGAGCGATTCAGAAATGAAGAAGCATGTCAAATTCCACCCAGATACTGAGTATCGTGAGAGGACTGTTAGTGAACAGGCATCTGAAGTTTCGGCGCTTGAAGATGATGATGGGGGAGGTGGGGATTGGGAGAAGGTTAGTGCTGTTAGTGCTATTAGTGATGCTGGCTATGCTGGGGGATGGGGGACTTCTGGTATTGGTCCCACGGGAGCATGGTCTTGAAGTTGGCGATTGTTTTGAATTTTTGATACCCTGGAGTATATTATGGGAGGGAAGATGCAAGAGTTGAGATTTCGTTTTCCGTGCTTGAGAGATGCGGGTTTGATTTTTTTCGTTAGAGTTCACACTCTTAAGTTTATTAAAAGGGTGACTCTGTTTCGGCTGTTGATGTGCAGAGTTTCGAGCGAGGGAAGGGTAGTACTGGAGATGGATGATGGAGGATGGAGGATGGGATGGGGGTTTGGGTTTGGAGTGTTGGAGTTTGTATGATCAATGATGCTTTGATTTCAGCTAGTCTTCGCTGGAACGGTCCTAGGTATGGTACTCATAGTTATACCGGTTCTGAAGATTGGCTCGTTGCCGATGCTGACTTCCGGGTTGCGGTGTGAGAGGCATAATGGTTTTGATAGTTGATGGATGGAGTCTATTAGGACTAGGTAGGATTTTGACAGGTAGATAATGTAGTAATATTTGAATGCGTCTGAAACTGAAAGGGCTGAGGAGATAACTTATTGCAAGTTCATAAGACTTCCCAATTTTCAGTGGGGAGTTTTTAGTCTATGATAGACTAAAAATTCCATGCAAGAATATGCATCTCGATACAAAAGGGGGAATTGAGGGGTAGGTAGCACGTGAGTGGCTGCTAGTTACAACGAATGATACGGGCTATTGCATCTTACTTGCAGAGTTTATCCGACGAATGAAAGTGCATTTACTAGTTGTGAAGAGTTAGGTAAGAAGAGTGTCTGGCTACCACGCTGTTATACTTTTCTGTTCTAACCAAAACCACTTTTTAGAATAACAACTTGAACAAGCCATCGATCTGACCTGTACAAACTTTCCAGTGCTGATTCGTAGTAGTCGCTGGGCCCTCTGCTCGGATAACACAAGACCTTAGGAGAATCGAGACGTCTAGTTCCTAGTTCTTGCGGTTCTTGCGATACTCGTTCCTCATTCTCGGCCACTTCGACAATATTAAGTATGTTGATTATGCGTGGGAGAAACATTTTTAGATTATAAATCAAGAAGACGGGAGGGAGTTCACTAGACCCAATTAGCAATTATTCGTGGCCTGGTATCTACCTATAAAACCAATGACCTAGGATAAATGTAAATCTCCTCGACTTATTCGCGTTCTTGAAACGAACTGGAAAGGAAACAAGGAAAACGTGTTCCAGAGAGGGTAGAGGAAAAAGGAAGAAAAACATAATGTGAAATGAACGAATTGGCGCCAGAAAAAGAGAGAACGGGGTAGCCACTTGACAGTAAATATCTGGAATTAAAAATTATATTTTTTTTTACCAACTTCCTCCCTATACAAATCAGAGGAACACTCACCCATCTCGTCATCAAGAAAACTCATCCCTGTACATTCAATTCGTCAACCCCAAACCCATCACTCTACAAAAGCGCAACCAAAGCGCCAAAAACCAAAGCAACAGCCCCTCCATTCATAACCAACCCCACACCCCCAGAAGAAGGCGCACTCCCCCCCAACGCACTCGGAGCACTCGTGCCAACAGCCGTCTTACTCGCACTCGAGCTCCCGCTCGTCTTCTCACTTCCACTGGTTGTTGTTGTTGCAGATGGTGTCCGGATAGTCCCATTCACAGATATACCCTCACCCACGCGAGACGTACTAATAGGCGTTGGCAAAGAAGTTATCGAAGGCCCGGTGCTTGAGGCGGAGGAAGAAGTTGGTGTATCGAGGGTGAATTGTGAGGAATAACTATTAGTGTCTTTGTTCGCGTCGTCGACGATTTGGAAGGCGTAGCCCGTGCCTTTTGGGAAGGAGGTTGAGGGGGTCCAGAGGTAGGAACCTGTGTTGGGGAGGTTGGCTGGTTTTTGTTAGCCTTCGTCTTTTTCTTTTCCCAAACCCTCTATTTCGTATGCGACTAGAGGAGAAAGGGCGAGGCGGAGCGAGGCGGATACTGAAAGGGGGAAACAAACCTCCAATTGTAGCAATTGTAGCCAAATTATTCACATCCCCCGTACTCTGTCTCAAATACAACGACACTTTCTCCGTCTTACTCGATGGCGTCCAGGTAATATTAAACGGGCTCCCGCCTTTGATCGTCCCAATCTCTGTCGGGAAAGAGAAACTATTCTGCGCCAAAGCGAGAGAAGCAAAAGCCGCAGCAAGGAATGTTGAAACTCTCATCTTGAAAGCAATAAAAATTCCCTCAAAAATATTATAAATTATTTTGCGATGCAACAAAAAATCTTACAATTTTCCAAAATTTCAAGTCAAAAGAAGACGATAGCAAAAAGCGATAGAGCCCTCCTTTTATACAACCCTTTTCAAAAACTTGAATAGCATCTCACCCCGAGGTTACCACTCCAACTCCCCAAAAAGTACTCTGTAAGATTAAAAATCGCACCCAACACCAAACTAATGCCTGTCTCCTCTCCGGAAGAACACCACATGTAGAAGTCAACAACCCCCCAAAAAATGCACTGTGCCGTAGGAGACCATACAGCGTATCGTGACACCCCCTGAAACCTTCCAGAAGGGGAAAAGCACAAGGTACAGGTACAAGAATTACCCCACATTCATCTAGAACACCAACATTGGCCGCATCGCACAACGGCCTTCACAAAGGTACACGGATGGATGCCTAAATTCCTTTTGGAAGATATCGCGAAGAATTACAAGCGCGTATAAAACAGGAGACACGACTTGAGAGGATGTATGTCAAAGCACCAATGAAAAACAAGACGGATGAATAGAAAAATATTTCTTACACGATGTGCGACTCGCTTTTCTGATCATGAGCTTTTCGCACTGTACGGAGTACTCGGTATCCAATCCCCTAACCTTATTTCGAGCCGCCTGAAGAGCCTCGAATGGATAATTCCAGTCGCCATCGGCTTTGAGTAATCAGGTCGTATCACAGAGTCGTTCTCCAGAGTCGCAAACACCTCATTCCGCCTCCTCGACTTCTCTGAAAAGTTTGCTCCGCCGAAGAATTGAAAGCGCCATCAAGAAGAATGGTAAAGACCCAAAGCATCGGCCTCGTCTGGTCCTCCAGGTGTATGCAGCGTGCATGGAGATAACCGGTTCCAACATATTCCAACCGGTTTCAATCGATTATAATCGATTATAAAACTCACTGCTTTCTTAGCGTCAACGAAGGGGTGTCCACATCACATGACCCTACCCTCATCCACCTCCACCTCAGCTACCGGCACCTATCCTTCCAGGTTCCTCCCACACCTGATCTCAAAAGCAAAACAAAAAGAAAGAGGGCATCCAAAACCACCCGAACTTTCAAGGTACTATGTACTATAGGTATCTTTCCCTTCCAACCTCCCATGAACTTTCAAGGTACTATGTACTATAGGTATCTTTCCCTTCCAACCTCCCATGAACTTTCAAGGTACTATGTACTATAGGTATCTTTCCCTTCCAACCTCCCATGAACCTGTTCAATCTACTTTCTATTCCACTTCCATTCTACTCCTAATCCATCTCCGCATACCCTCCGTCCCACACATCATGCAGGCACCCAACCATACCCATACCATACCCACTTCCCCTCCACCTCACCTCAATCATCCTTCCCAGTACTAGTACCCACAATGCTAATGAGTCAAGAACAAAACAACAGTAAATAAACAAACCTCACCTCGCGCAAAAACAATTCTATAGGAATGACGAAAAACACAGTCACATTCTAAGGGTGGTGTGGTACTACTAATACATGACCAATGAAAGAGAACCTGGAAGTCCTCGCTTGCATGGGCGTTCCATGGCGTGTGCAGAGGTGGTGCTTGCGTAATACGATATGCACGGTTTATGCAGGTTCTATGCAAGCTGCAAGGCCAAATACGAGGTAGCTAGCGTAAGCTGCAGATGTTGTGTAGGGTGGCAAGAATTTATTTTTGAGTTTCTTGGGCAATTGTTTAGTCCTATGGAGGTGGAATTTTTTATTCAAAAGCTTTCCAAAGTATGCCAATGATTGGGAGAATACACTTGTATTACTCTGGAAAATGGGACAATATACACATGGAAAGGCAAGGCGGGCGTGTGCGAACGCAGGAATTATTAGACAAGTAGTGTCAATTTGAGTTCTTACTACTAAAAGCATGTGTAATTTTTACATGTAACCCCGGAGATATGGAGGCATGCCCAAAATTAGTTTTCCCCACGACAACTCGTCTCAATAAAGAGAGAGCGGAAGGGAGACATCCATTCGTTACTAATTCTTCGTTACGCCTTCCAAAAAAAAAAAATGCAGAAGCAGTGACCATGCCACCCAATCGCCCTTTTTTCCAGTTCCCCTTGTTCGGTCAATCATGAAATATTATGAATTACCCCACACCGCAAAATGCAATTACCACGCCATTAAAATGTATTTGGACAAGAATCAAACCCCGAAATCGAACAACAACGTTTAGTTGAGGCTGATGAGAGCAGCAACAGTCAAGAAGACCAATGCTAGTGGGGAGGCGATCTCAGATGCCGAGTTGGCATTTGGTGCAGCTGAGGTTGATGCAGATGATGGGGAAGAAGCAGTTCTGCTTGCGGAAGAAAGAGTGCTGCTTCCAGTGGTTCCTGATGGTCTAGCGGTGGTAACGGTGGAGTTGGAAGATCCAGTAGAGGTTGGGGACGCAGATGAAGCGGTGGTAGTGTTGCTGACTGCGGTGATGGAAGACAGAACTGACGATGCTGATGATGCGACGGAGGAGAGGGAAGCAGAGCTTGAAACGCTTGAGAGGACCGAGGAGATGACGGATGAAGCACTTGCGGATGCCGATGACAAAGCGCTGGAAACAGACGAAGAAGCTGAAGCTGCGGCACCACCGATCAATTGGAATTGGGAGCTATAGTTTGGTACAGCGGTGCTGTCCAAGATCTCAAAGGCATATGTATCGGCGGTCAAGGTAGCTGGGACGCTCCAGACGAAAGAGGATCCGGATTGTCCGCCTATGAGGAATGTTAGATGTGCTCGCATATTGTGAACAGGGTTGTTCGACGCTTACTGGTGATGGTGGAGACGGTCTTAAGGTCGGTGGAAGGACCATTCTTCAAGTTGATGGTAACTGGGCCAGAGGCATCAGTCCAGGTGAAGGTAAATGACTGGCCGGCGGTGACACCGTTAAATGCGCTGTTGGTGAAGGAAACAGCTTGGGCGACAGCAAGGGACGCAGCAGCGAGGAGGATGTTGGAGAATTGCATTTTGATTGATTTGAACTGATGGATCCAAGTAAATGAAGTTGTAGAAGATGGATGGATGGAATGCGGAGAGATTGATGCTATGGGAACGTGGTTGTTGTTGGAGGATTAACGAGAGAGGCAACAGAAACGTCGGTAGGTATTTATTTGAAGCAAAGAACGAGAGTTGTTGAAGAAGGAAGGAGCAAAACAGTATGCGGGTGCTCTTGCCTTTCTATGCAGTCCCCCCCCTTGACGCATCCCGGATATTATTGGTCGTCGCCGAGGGAGAGAGACTCAGAGAGACTCGAGAGACTCGCGGGGACCCATGTTTAATTTCGCTCGACCAATAGCGACGCGGGCTGGAG
This sequence comes from Hymenoscyphus scutula, assembly GCA_001399465.1. Classification (NCBI taxonomy): domain Eukaryota; kingdom Fungi; phylum Ascomycota; class Leotiomycetes; order Helotiales; family Helotiaceae; genus Hymenoscyphus; species Hymenoscyphus scutula. The sequence continues at coordinate 131,321 of LKTO01000027.1, read as the reverse complement.
CGGTTCTTGAAAAGGTTTAAAGGTTCCCCCTTTTTAATCCTTGCAGCCTCCCCCTTGCTACACCCTTGCAACACCCTTGCCGACCCCGTAGTCATTTCAATTACACGACGCCATGATCAACCAATTTGCATCTTTGATCACGTTTGGTAGCACCGGAATCTGGTGGAATTGCTCAAGAGTCAAAAGATGAGAATTCCGTCATCGACCACGTGAATCTTCTTGATTTTCATGCTTCCAATTTTCACGCTTCACCCGTTCCAAGCTTCTCCTCGCACTGCCACAGTGGCTGTTCTGACGAGTACTCCCGTCGTAAGCTCCGAGTCTGGTCAACCCGACGCGTCACATACACTTTCGGGCCCAAGACTTTATTTAACTCTTCTAGTCAATCTCTAGTCAATCTCTCGCATGAACGGCGCCCGCTGTCAATTGCTCTGCTCCCACTGGACGCCGGCGATGAGTTGGCAGATTGACACCACCACTCGGCGCGACCAAGAATCTATCCAATGATTCTTATCAGCTAGCCAAAACACCAGCCTGGCTGCTCAGCTGTCAGTATCAAAACCTAGAGGCTGACAAGAATGCATGCAAGAGAGAACTTCAGGTGGAGCTACTTGTACAGTACTCGAGTTACACAAACTGCTGCATGTCTCAACAACGGAGAAGCGACTCGAAATCCTTGAAGCGAATACAGCCTCCGTACTAAACTCAAGAAATCAACAACAAATAAACATCACAGCCCTCATTTACTTACCAACTAGCCTCCAAGGATACACCCTCCCGAAACCCCTCCTCAACGCTCACACCTCCATCACACACAAAAAGAAGCACAAAAAAAAAGAGAAATCATCACCGAGAAGGCAAAAAAGAAAATCAAGGCAAAACCCGCCCAGTAAACCCCCAAGCCCTCAAACAAAATTCCCCAAGCCCCAAAAACCACTCCAAAAAGGCCAACCAAGCAAGTGGCAAGGAACCCCAAGGATCCCAAGCCCATTGGCACCGCTCTCAGCCCATCCTGCCAACCTTCGGACATTTCGGGCTAAGATAGCGCCCACGCCCACGCTAATCAGGACGCGCCAGCGCAAGACTGACTTTGGTACCTTGCGTTAGACTTTTTTTCTGTTTCTTTTTTTGGTATTAGGCTTTTGGGGTTGGGGCGCCGAGGTTGGTAAGCTGCATTGGAATTTACTGGTAACAGCCGGTATGTTCTTGTGAGTAGTTTAGGTGGGTGTTGAAGTGTGAGGACACCCAAAGCCGTTTCGGTCCTAAACTACTGTCAAGTGACATTATGTGTGGCTAGCGTTGTCGAAATATAAGAGGCCGTGGACCAAACGTTCAGAAAAAGAATCTAATAAAAGCAGCCTCCTAGTATCGTTGACTCCCTCAGATGGCTCGACAGTAGCTCTGCCTACTGATTCATAACACGGCGACAAGGCAAATATTTCGATATTCGGACCTCGCTCAAATTCTGCTTGTACAGTACACACCATGTTTGGCCAACAAATTACACTGTCTAGCTCAGCTAAGATTCATAGGTAGAGATCTTAAATCAGTCTTTAGTTTAACAGGTCTTGAGAATGCATTCACGGAGTGGGATCCCAGCCTACTTTCTTGACTCCGTACTGGATCGCCTCGCCTGCAGTTCACAAGTAAACACTTTTATCTCTTCTTCCTTTTCCTCAAATACTTGCTCGGGAAAACTTCACCTGCTAAAGATGTGAAAGAGCTGGGTTTGGTTAACTCCTCCGGTTTTTGTGTCTATTGAATCCCTCGATCTCAGTCCAAGATCGCGGGGGGTTCCAAATCAAATACAACCACTTTTTCGCATCCTTCTCTTCTCTTTATTAGTGATTTACCGGTTTATTTCGTTCTCTGGGCGTAATGCTAATTCTGTCTCTCTTCTATCTTGACGCATTTTTCTTGCTTCTTTTTCAGAGGGGTTAGAGTAAGATGGGAACGAGATTTACCTACAAATTGAAAGAAATGGGAATCACTCTAAATTTCTATGAAACTAACTTGATTGTTCGATTTCTTACCTAGTTAATAAAATTTTAAGAAAAGTTTATCTACGTATCTACCTAGTACTCTATCTTAGAAAGTTAGGAACTTTATTTAGCGAACTTAATTACTCTGGGTATTTTAAACACTTGATTTCGTTGGAGAAGGTTGGTAGATGGATAATGTATATTAAATTCTCTTTATTTTTAGAAAGCTAAAAACTTTTATTATCTTAATTAGTCTAGATAGTTTTAAACAATTCATTTAGTTAGGTAACTAAAAAGGTTATGTTATATTCACAATTTTAGTAACTTTGTTTAATTAACTCAATTACTCAATTTACTATAGAATAATCTATCTTAGTTATTGAATTTACTAGACTTACTTTAAAGTAGAAATACAACTAGACACCACCTACAATTAGTAAATAAAATATATATCATAGGACAATTCAGCATAACAGGTCAAGAAATTCGGATATAGCTTGAACGCATTTCCGAAGAAAGATCCGAGACGCCAGAGGACTTGAAATCAAAGATCAACAATTCTCTCTTGAGATACAAGAGCACTGCTCAACTTAAGGAGACATGTGTATTCCTACCCACACGATAGACCTCGAAAACTTGGACCTTATCCTTATCGAAGAGGCTCCTTAAATTGCTCTAGGGAAGCTACTTCTCTTCTCCATCTTCTTCCCTGCGATGAAGAAATTCGAACGTATCTTAATTCGTGGAAAGATTAGTTGCTGTTAAAAGAGATGTTACTGTCGTTTTGCTATTTGAATTGCTAAGAGTGTGAACTAATAGGATTTGAATTTTGAGGAATTGTTTGGTTTGTGTAGAACGGAGGGTCGATTTTGGTTAGGTGTCTTATGTTGATCTTTCTTTTTAGGCTTGGGTTAGTCTCAACCCATGTAGGCCATGTGAGGTTATGAAATATGCTATAAAAAGACCGGGGGGTTTTAAAAGTATAACTGTAGTGGCAGGGTCTCCATCAGTGAAGTTGGATTCTTGGTTATTTTTTACTCTTGTAGAGTTTATAAACTGATTACATGGTGTAGTTTGCTGTACGATAACCAGGATAGCATTTTCGAGTCCTTTTTATCAAACAACAATTAATTTACTTTCATTATAACTACACAGGTCTGTACAATTTAGAGCTCGGTGTTATAGAGTTTTACATAGTTAGTCTTACTTACAAAGTGTACACAATTAATTCAGTGAATATAACATTTCTATCGCCGAAGCTACTGTAAACACTCCTGTAAGGAAGCAATCAGCCGTTATTGTTTATAAGCCCGTAACCGAGTTCACCTTGAAGTCTGTTATTGGCATACGATATATTTGGGCAAAGTATTTTTTAGAGAGGCTAGTTGGAACTAGCTGTTGTACAGCCAAAACATGGAACCACTGATAATGAGTTGCCCCTTGCGGCAGCCAAAAGTTTTTTTCCTTTGCAACGAATCGATAATCCGAAAACGTCTCTCGTGCTACAGAGCACTGACACAGCATTGAATAGTTGCTTTCAAGTATCTAGTATCGGGTTTGGGTTTACTCTCAATTCTGAGTGGAACATATGGGTATGGAAAATACAGGTGAAAGGGGTTGACAAAAATCAGCTTATCTTTCAAAGTCTTAAATCAAAACACGTCTGAATTATATAAGCATTTCAGTGTCCTCCATCAAAACGGGGTTGTACTGCGGCCTATCTCGTCGTTGGCGTAGCACTGTGAAAGAATAGACGGCTCTAGCATCTATGTTTATTAGTATATAAGAAAAATTACCTAAGGATCAAACCCGCGTTGTATTGTCCTATAGTTGAACATCTCAGTAACCAATTTAGGTCTCCTCGCTTAGCGTGCCTAGTTTTTGGGTGTGCTGTAACTTCATATCAGAGGCGGCGCATCGGTAATATTAAATTTCCTTGGAACTTATGTTGCTTTCCCCTTCTTCTACTTGTAAATAGGTTTTCTTCATCCGTCGGTGGTCATAGAGGCCTTTGAATAGGTACTTTCTAGATATATAGTGTTGTGTAGATTCTCCGAATGATTCACTTATAGTGCAACTTTGAAGGTCAAGTCTATAGCTCACAAGGCAATTTGGGTCTTACCCATATGAGCAAAAGAATTTACTAAGTAACTGGTCTTCAGTAGCAATTACCACCACCTTGTCAAGTCAATGTGGGAGAAAGTAGGATGAATACCTTGCCACAAACCACGGGGGTCAACTTCTTGAATCAAAGTATGTTGTTTGAATTCACTGTGAGTTATACTTATGGCTGAAAGATCCGAACGTTTTCCGCTCTAAGTTATGCCACTGTCTAAAGACAAGCTGCTATGCATGCTATTGCGCTTGCAAATAGATCAAGAGAATGGAATTGAGGGCGGAGATCACACTTTCGTCGGATTTTGCCTCTCTTGGTTGTAACATCCGCATTCCAATACCCTGATTTGACTTTCAAGGCTTTCAAAATTCAAGGAAGCTTCGTTGTTCTGGGTAGAATTGCTTGTCACATGTATTGCGTGCCAGTGCCTTCATCTTACCAAGTTTATTGGAACATGTAAAGCACCGAGTTGGTAGATCGAATTCGACTTCTCTATAGCACATAGAAATAAACTCAAGGAGTAGAAGAAGGAGTAATTTGTAGGACGACGAACCATAAGAATAGAGCAAGCCCTGGACCAACAGCATCCTTTTGATTTTAATCTCTTTCTGTACAGATTGAACGTTCCCGGCATTCCTCCCTATATCGGTATTAGTAAAAGTTTGGATTGAAGACTGCGAAAAGATATGTAGCATAAAACATTAATTGGTAGATTATCTTCAGAGCACGACTTTCCGTACTTGAATTGACCTCGCAATACATCTAAGGCTTCATACACCAGGTTCCGCCACTCTTAAACCAGACTTCCGAGCACAGTAAGTACACAGAATCACGATAACAATAAAAATAAAGGCAATTAGCCACCGATACGTGGCCAACCACTAGAAAAATTGGCAAAATTTTCCTCCACCTTCTAGGAAGGCGACCGAGGTTGATCAAACCAGACGAACTGAGTTTTTAATTTTTTTTGGTTCCGACTCGAAAATGGCGCAGTTTTTAGGTAACAAACCAGCGAGGTTGTTTTTTGGCCCGCTAGACCATCCGACCAACGAATGTAGTGCAGCATTTGTTTGCGAGGCGGTTTCACTTATTTGAGAATACAATGGCTTTGCGGGGTAGTAAGAGTGGTGGGTGGGTCTGTCGTAGGTGAATGCTACTGTACTTATGCAGTGTTCAGACTTCGATTGGCTCCAAGCTCTCATTTGCTTCATTCACTCACCGACAAGTCCTATGATTGAGATATCTCGAGAAAGGAGTTGACAGAAGCAATTTTGGAAAATTATGACTTTTCCTTAAATCTTCGCTTAATAGTAGTACATCTTGTAGTTTCTATGTTAGATTACTAAATCTGAGAAAGATACAACAGAGAAAAGGATTTCTTAGGCTTCTAATAAGATAGTCCGGCTGAAAGAGGGGGTTTTTTCCCCGTTACTTCTATTATTTACCCTCAAATCCAGTTCAAATCAACCCCACATGAATCAAGAAACCCCCTCAAGACATAAAATACTTATTCCACCCCTTTACGAGCTCTACCGTTAAACCAAATCTTGTCCTTTCACCCCAAAATTACGCGAGACCCCCTGAATTCCCGGTTAAATTTCGGAACTTGGGAAACTCTATGGCCAAACAATCAATTCTCAGCTTGAAATATATCTAAGGAGGGGTGGAAGTTTGAGTTAATATACTCAGGAATGTTGGCAAGTCGTTTGATTGACCAATCTCCCAATTGTAATTGGTAAAGAGTGGAGTCTCGTTGATAAGGACGAGGAGAGAACTTTGACACAAGTTGTCTCAGAAGAATAAGATAATAATCAAGATTGGACGGAAACCGATGACGACACCAAAAATAATACATCCAACCCCTTCACCCTAGGGCACGGTAATTGTTTGAATCGAAGAGAGGGAACAATAGAGTGGTAGAGCAGTCTTCTAAACTTCTCGGGTAATAGAGGTGTACTATCCTAGGCTAACTTGTATAATCAAAGGAATGGAGTTATACTGAAAGTAAAGCCCCAATTTCTTACACAGTACTTAAGTTGATAAATATTGACAGTATACCAGTCTTTCAAATTTATGGTGGGTAGTTTATTGTTTCACCCCGGAAGTTAGCCAGAGATTGGAAGACAAAGGAAGAGTTAAGGCGAGGTAGTGATACTTAGGGGAGCTGTAGGATGGGTAAAGGAGGAGAAAGTAGGCGTATAAGCCAGAGTAAACTTTAGATTCGGTGTCGGGGAATAGTCATATCATTGTTGCGACATCCAGTCACGAAGTCCAGAGTAATATCGTAGCAACAAGTGATGAGGTCTTGAAAGAAAGGCTCAAACAAACCTTAGCGGGGATTTAAGGCACGATTTTTGCTATCGCCCATCCACTCAAATAACCCTTACACTAACGATCATTCAAAATTCACTCACTTTCCTATTTAATGTCCCTCTCCCGTAAAAATTTATGATACCATCCGAGCTAGAGAAATGAGAAACTGGATTGTTGTATTGGAACAGCCAGAGCTACAGTTACTCGGTAAAACAATAGTATCCGAGGATCTACTAACCAAATTCATATCTCGAAGAGGGCCCTGCAAATATTCAACTTCATCCGGACGTCTCCATCTCCTGAATACCCCTTTTACACAGCGCGGGTTTGCGATATGTGTATCATCACGTGATAAAACATCGGTTGCCAAATGCGGTAAAGCGTACTTCAGCAGCAGCCTGCCTGTCCAACTACAACCAAAGTATGTTCCTACACCTCTTCTATGATTCTGCACAGCGAACACCTCATCATGAATTCTTTACGCCCAGATCCTTCCTCATTACCAGCTCTTCCTATCAAAGGCTAACGGATCATCTCCACTATCTCTGATTCTCTCAGCAGACTCCACGGGCTAGCGATGCCTCCAGGTTATCAAGAGATAAAAACAGCTGTTGAGCGGCTCGTTCAGCTCGGTATGAAGATATCTGCATATCCTCAAGCTATCGAAGTCCAGAGTAAACTTCACGCCCTGGCCACTGCTGTCCCTCCCGTAGAGGCCTTGAAATCTATCATCAACAACCAGCTTATTCGAAATATGCGAGATATTGCTTATTTGCGCTGCCACAATGCGCACCTGAGTCTGTTCGTTGCATTGGTGGATGGATGGCTGAGGTCTTGCGAGGAGTATGTTCGGAGGCACAGCAGTAAGCGTTTTGCAGACGACATCTTGGGCATCGAATCTGCTCAGGGCGAGCTTATTACCGTCGCGACTCGGCACATGAGCAAATCCTACCTCTTCGACAATCTCCTCGATTTGTTCGACAATCTAGGGCTAACTATATCTTGAAATTTTAAATATGGTATGAAATAGCAATGGTGCTTGATATTATCTTGGCTTTGGATCTGACTGATTTTATGTCTAGAACGAGGCGGCTCTTATTGCTCACGGTACGACCAAGTGCCTGTCGGTACCACTTCGAACTGAACTAGGGGTCACATGATGAGGGGTTTTCACAATACCACTAGGTGTTGAATGGTTGTTTTCTTTCTTTACCCTTCGATGGAAAAAGGTAATGTCTTGAAGATAGGGATCGAGGTTCGTATTATAAAAGAAGAAAGATTCGAGATTTAGTTGATGTGAATATGTATTTTTTTACGAAGTCAAGGCAGGGTGAAGCAGGATTGATTCCACGTTCAAAGATTATATTCTACCTCCTTTTTGTTCTATCTCTAAAATCTATATAATGCGGATAAGGTTCAATAAATTGACTATACTGAGGATCAAGCGTTTTAATTCGTATTAACTTAGTAATTCCTTTTTAAGTAAGTGCACTTCTAAGATACTACCGCATGTGGTATTCTTCACGCTAGAAATTGTGTTTAAAGTCGTATGTAAGTTTGTTAGACCCCGAATTCGTTGAATGTAGACAAATTCAGGAAGTCGGATCAAGTACGTACTCAAAAGTTGGAGATGTGACATAAATATGTTCTATATACTTACTACTCTCTAACTCTCGATGTTATAATAAGAACACTACGTCGTAACCCTTAGGTTAAGTATCGAATGTACTAGAAAGCTGGAGGTAGAGCTTCTTAAGTCGAGATAACGTACTAGGTTTTTTCATGTAGGTACGCCGTCTCTTAATTTACTAATAGATAGACGTTGATAGTTAATTTGTATCTAATAGAGGTCACTATTAGTAGTAACTTTTTTCTGTGTTGAGAGCGTTAGTTTAAAATTAGTATATCTTATTACTGGAGTGGCATTGGTGGATGACGTGCTGCGGTCAATGGTGGTTGTTAAAAGAAGAGTGAGTGCTCTCTAAGAAGAAGCAGTTGGATGCACAGAATGAACTCCGCTTCTCGAAGAAATACTCGACATTAAACTCCGATGATCACGCCCTGGAATCGGAAGACATTGAAGTTGCTCTCCAATCCAGGAATTTTGACTGCTTTATATGGAGTACTTGTTTAATTCGGCCTTTGGCCTAATATGGCAAGTCCGATGGTCAACGGTGTCTTCCCATTTGGGCAATCACCAGTGCTTCAACTCTTCATATCACTTTTTCTTTCACTTCTTCCAATACTCGAGTAAGCCCTGCCTTTGGTATGTTGTGGCATTTCGAAAATAATTGTTTCTCGACACCCGTGACTGTCAGGAGCCAATCAAATTCCCCGGCATAAGAAACGTCGCCTCCTTCCTCAACCAAACCAAGAGTTGTATTGCCGCAGATACGAAGTACACCCATCATGGCCCCTCCTAGTAAGAAGGAAGCAGAGAGTCAAGAGACTATCAATATTGAGGAGATTGATGAATCCAAAAATGTGGTTGCGACTTATCGCACTGGACTTGGAGTGGGGAAGGTTTCTGTCTCTGTATGTCATTCATTTGTTTCTTTGCCACTTGTCGTCCATATTTCCTTCCGAAACCAATGCATTCATCGTTATCTAATGCTTTGAGCCTCAGTATCCAGATAATAAAGTCGGATTCGGAAGGAGCATCTTGAATGCTTTCTTGCCGGCCGGGTACCCCCATAGCGTCACGAGCGATTATTTAGAGTGAGTCCCAGCCCCTTCCAAGACCTCGAGAGTCTAGGTAGGCCAAATTCATGGGTATCAAATTTTATGTTCATCAAATTCTTAAGGGATAATATACCAAGTGACGTTTTCCACAGATACCAGATATATGTGAGTTGCCTTTAAAAGAGCGGCATCGGAGAATATAGGATTGATCGCAACCAGGATTCCCTCCAAGCTTTCAGTAGCTCGATCGCTGGAATGTTGTCGAGCAGAGCGGTGCTTGAAGGTAGCTTCTTGTTTTTCTAATTGCTGTTCCTTTTTGGAGTCCCAAGGAGCACCTGAATGGATACCCCAAACCTGAACCCACCCGAACTGTCATCAACATGGAGTAAATTATGTTGAAAGCTGTCACATACGACCATAGACTGAGGAGAATTGGGCATCCCGTCCGCTCTGCCATACACAAGCCTCAGATCGGCAGATTAGTAGTTGGGTGGGTGACCACCAGCGAATACCTGCTGTTGTATGTTTTTCTTTTTGCTCCTTTTACCTCTCGGGACCGTTGAGAGGCCGAAGAAGTGTTACTACGTTATCCCTTTTGGATATTGTTTATCTCCATTTTTCTCAAACACATCTACTCTACAACCTTCAGAGCTACATTCAATCAAACCATGATCTGACGCACACTCCAGGTATAGGAGTGGGTGACTCCCACGCTTCGCCAACCTCAGCCCTCTTACTTTCCGTTTTGCAAGAATCCATGGGCCGGATAGCAACGATTCTTTTTGCCCATCGACTTGGTTCCTCTCTCGAGCCGGAATGCAAAATGTACCGCCTCCTCGCCGATATCTTCAACGACTCTGCTATGATTCTCGATTGTCTTTCTCCTGCTCTACCTAAAGCCTGGAGAGTAACGATGTTAGCACTAAGCAGTTGCTTAAGAAGCCTCTGCGGTGTTGCAGCAGGAAGCAGCAAAGCAAGTCTAAGTGCGCATTTCGCCAAAGTTGGGAATCTGGGGGAGTTAAATGCTGTGAGTACCAAATTTTAACAATTCTAGATAGCAAAGAGAGAGCAATAGACTGACATAAGAGTAGAAAGATTCCTCTCAAGAAACCGTAATCTCTCTCATGGGAATGCTAACAGGCTCCCTCATTATCTCCCACATAACCACCAAGTTCGCCACTTGGACTTCCCTCATCTTTCTCCTCTCCATTCATCTTTTCACCAATTATCTGGCAGTAAGAGCTGTCTCAATGAGGACTCTTAATCGTCAACGAGCAAACATTGTTTTCTCATCTCTGCTCAAGATGACACAAGCCGATAAAGAAGGTAGGAATGTGAAGAAACCCTTGACCCCGGAAGAGGTTTCAACACAAGAGAAGATCTTCGAGAGAGATGGGGCTCTACGGGGACTTGAATATGATGCGGTGAAGGTATGGGACGAAAGACCTGGATTTTCCAGTATCACACAAAGGAAAGTTGTGAGGGGATGGTGTTATATCGGTGTTCCTCTACAGAAGATCATCTCGCTATTCAACTCCTCCACTTCATCCCCGCACCATTTCCCATCCCCACCAATTTCAGACTTTCCAAAGCTTTTGGAATTGTACAAGAATGATGGGTATATCATGATGTGTGATAATGCTCCAGCACCTTACACATCGTATTATGTTGTGATCAGAGAAGGAGCGGAGAATAAGGAGTTGTTGAAGGGGTGGTTTCATGCTTTGTACCATGTTCATTATTGGGCTTCAGGGAGAGCAGAGGGGGAGAGTTTGGTGGAGGGTTTAGAGAGAACAAAAAAGAATGTTGAGCAGATGCTAGAGAGGCATGATGTTTTCAAGGAGCTAGAGAGAGCTGGGTGGGATATTGAAACCGGGGCGTTGGAGACGAGGAGTGGAACGAGGGTCAGGACGAGTTCATGATTAACTGAGGGGCAACTTGGTTCAGCTTTAGATCCCTAAACGAAACCCGAAACTTCTTTGTGCTATAGAATCATGTCGATGGCGGAATTATCTAAAAGACAAGATGATTTGAAATATTCGAGTATGTTCTCCGATACAGATTTAGTACATCACATATATCCTCTTTATTCGTACACCAAGTAGAGAAGTCCTTTCTAACTCTTGTTCCCAAACCCAAATACGCCTTGCCATCATACACATCTTACATAACCCCTAGACAGATCGTATTTACACCAACCCAACAAACTTCGCCCCTCTCATCTTCCAACCTTCGAAAGTATTTAGCTTCGGTCTAACATCCAGAAAGAAATTTAGCTTTCCATTGTCCCTTCCTTCATTTTTCCCTGCGTAGAAATCGATAATATATTCCACTCTTGTCCCGCAACGATCAACGACCCAATCGTGTCTATCGAATGGAGCTGTGTACCCGAGCAGAGTATTAAATCGTGCTTTGGGTGAGAGGGTCTGCGAAAGTCCGAGGAAGGAATGTAATTTTGGTCCTCCACATCTGTAATTCAAAATTAGCACTTGAACATAAATTCCAGTAACTAGAAGAGAGATCCATACTCCTGATCAGAACCATAAGGCCTTTCCCACTCTTTAATCTCCTTCCACGCCCTCTCATTAACAGCATTATGAATAGGTACAATGGTCTTCATATCGCTCGCATCGCTGGCATATCCCTTCCTCTTCATAGCGTCGAAAAACATCTTTTCTGAGGGGTATATCCAATTCCCGCTTTTACTCACACCACCTTCCTTTTCATTATTTGCTGGCTTGTCGGAATCATCGACTGCTGAGGCGCGGGGGATGGTTGAGATTTCCCGGTCGCGACCTAATGGATCTAAATCTGCGGGCGGTGGAGGAGGGGGAGGGGAAGAAGCCCATAATATTGAGAATATTGATCGAGAAGGAGGAGTTGTGGAATTATCGGAGGGTCTGGGTTCGATCGATGGGTTTGGGGAAGAGGCGAGACTAGGTTTGGTGGTTGCGGGATTGAAAGGATGCGCGGTTCCTGGATTGGCTTTTAACCAGGCGGCGCGTGTGGTGTGGTCAACAGGGCATACTTCTGCAGAAGTGTTTTCTTCTTCTTTCGCCATGGTGGTTGAACAGGTGATGCGAAGACAATGGCTGGTCTAAGAACGATGATGCCTTCGAGATGTTTTTTGAGACCCCTGGAGAAATCGGAGCTTGGAATCGGTTGTTCGCCGATTGGTTGTCGTTGACCGCCTGGGAATTTTATTTACTTTGAAGCGACAACAACCCCTCACCAACATCCATTCAACAAGAATTTCCTTTCTCCAATAAAATTCCCAGATTCGAAGTCGCGGATATCTCCAGAATGTCAGACACTAAAATTTACCAAGCTAGCACGACTGCTCCAGTCAATATCGCAGTCGTAAAGTCCGTCAAACTACCCCTCTCCCCCACCAACCCCCCCTTTCCCCATCTTCTTGAAATTAACTAACGAGATGTTCATAGATACTGGGGAAAACGCGACCCAAAACTAAACCTCCCAACCAACTCCTCTGTCTCCGTAACTCTCTCCCAAGACGACCTCCGAACCCATACCACAGCAGCATGCTCCTCCACCTTCCCCGCAAGCGATACCCTCCTCCTCAACTCCCAATCCCAAGACACCAGCGGCGCCCGAACTCAAGCCTGTTTCAAGGCTCTCCGCGCCCTTCGTTCCGAACTGGAAGCCTCCGATTCCTCTCTACCAAAACTTTCCTCCCTTCCTCTCCGGATCGTATCTGAGAACAACTTCCCCACCGCCGCTGGTCTCGCTAGTTCCGCGGCCGGTTTTGCAGCTTTGGTCCGCGCTATTGCGAATTTATATGAATTACCAGCTACTCCAACGGAACTGAGCAGGATTGCGAGACAGGGGAGTGGAAGTGCTTGCCGTTCGCTCTTTGGTGGTTATGTGGCATGGCAAATGGGCTCGGAAGTGGATGGAAGTGACAGCCTCGCAGTCGAAGTCGCACCAGCTTCTCACTGGCCTACAATGCGCGCACTCATTCTCGTTGTTTCGGCAGAGAAGAAGGGCGTAAGCAGTACCTCTGGAATGCAAATCACCGTTGCCACATCACAGCTCTTCCAGCGAAGAGCGGAAATCGTGGTCCCCAAAGCTATGGAGGACATGCAGAAAGCTATCAAGGATAAGGATTTCGAGAGCTTTGGAAAGGTTACAATGATGGAGAGTAACTCTTTCCATGCTACTTGTCTGGATACCTTCCCACCGATTTTCTACTTGAATGATGTTTCGAGGGCTGCTATTCGGTTGGTGGAGGATATCAACAATGCTGCTGGGAAGATTATCGCGGCTTATACTTTTGATGCTGGACCAAATGCTGTTATTTACTACGAGGAAGAGAACACTGCTGCTGTTGCTGGTGTTTTGAAGGGTGCTTTGGGAGGATTAGAGGGTTGGGCAAGTCGGGAGATAGAGCCCAAGGAAAGTACTTCCTTGGATGAGAGAGCGGTTGGAGTCTTGAGAGATGGTGTTTCAAGAGTTATCTTGACCCAAGTTGGAGAGGGACCTGTGAGAACCGAGGAGAGCTTGATTGGTGCAGATGGAGAGCCCATCAAGAAGTGAGAGCTTGAACTTCTGAAATTTGTGAAGATGATGCTTTTGTTCACAGTTATGAACCTCAATATGCATGCATTTTTTCCTGAAAGGGCTTTCGCTGAACATGAAATGGGGAGCGAACTAGGCGTTGCTCGAAGATAGGGCCTAGACCAGTGTATCCAGACTCGGGTAAGTCGCCCACCAACAGTATAAATAAATATCTTTCAAGTGCCCTGTTTTTGGGCAACCCACGACTGACTGGACATCTTAATTTCTCTACCACTTACAAGTTACTCAGGAATATCTTCATTATATTTTGAATTCGGGCTGCCTAGAAGTATCCAATGAGCTGTTAGTAGGTAACCTACAAATTAAGAAACCATTATTCAATAAAAGCTCTAGCACTGTCAAGAGATATGTCCCACTCATCCCAACCCACCTGTCGTCTTTCTTTGATTTGTTCTAAACTGGTAGGAAGGAAAGAAAACATTCTGTATTGAAGACTCCGACTTTCTGCTGAAGATATCGTGATTTACTTTACTATTAAAGCTAACTAAAAGTGTAGTAGAGACTACCTACTACCCATCACCTCTTTTTTTTCCAACTTCGACCTAACTCGCCTTTAAATATACTAAATCCAAGTAAAGTAAGAACTTTCTATGTAATTACCCGTATATAAAACTAACATAAACGAGTTAAAACGAGCTTAATAAGAGAAAGGAGATGGTAGTATGAAATATAAGGAATAGCTTAGTAAGTAATCTAAATATTAAAGAAACTCTCCTTATCTAACTATCAGTATCTTAGATAATAAAGTATATACACCCCTTACTAAGACATCACCACTAGTAAATCGTAGTAATTCACTACAAAGTACTACAGCGATTGTAACAAAACTCGGCCATCTTTTTTCCCCTTCTCTTTTATAGTTTAACTAGTAATTTACACCCTGGGTGACTACTCTAGGTAGACAAAGATGCTTCAATACCATAAGGAGCTGAGCTGGTGAACGGGAGTTATACCCGGATCCTTATTTAATAGTGAAACTAGGAAGGAATGTGAATGATATTGATTTGTAAGTGTATCTACTGTTGAATAAATATCTGCTGTTAAACAAACATCCACCATCAACCCAAAATCCACCATCAACCCAAATCCTACTCCCAAACCCCCCTTTCAAAGTCACATCCAAAACTCCAAATCCTACAATACAGCATACTCTAACTCCCATTCCAAAATCCAAATCCCAAACCCGAAGATTCATCTCCGTCCTACATTCACCTCAAAAAAATAGACCCAAGAATTAATGTTGATGAGGAGAACTAATAAGTTGAAAAGATTAGTATTAGAATCAAAGTAAGAGGAGGCTCACTAAATCGCTTAGATAATTCAATATATACTATATGATAACTAAGACAAGGTAGGTACCTAGGTGGTGGAATATAGAGTGAATTTGGAAGTATAGTATTAAAGGGGTATTTATTATTTTGTGGGGTGAAGGCTGGAATGTGGGTGTTTTGTTAGAAGAATGATACATAAAATAAAATAATCATTGTGAGAAGAATTAATAAATTAAAAATATTAGTATTGCAATTGTTATCAGAAGAAGCTGTTGATAATTGAATAAGAAAGAGGGTTAGTTACTGGCTTGACAAGGAACCTTCGTTACTCCCTCTATTGATTTTAATTTCCCTTATAATAGAAAGGGAGGAAAGAGGTGGGCTGATTACTCTGCCATTCTTGTAATATATCACTTTGTGCTTACAGTATACTGTACACACTAAAAGCATACACAAGCATAAGACTAACAGAAAGGCCTAAAAAGGAATACAAAGAGCGGACAAGAACTATTACACACTGGGTCATTCAAACACAAAAACACATTTTGAAAAAAAAACTGAGATAGTATTAAAAGACTATCTGAGAGGCGGCATTGACAGGAGCAGAGAAATCCAGACGCTCGCTCAAAATTAACAAATGCTCACCATCTTCACCAAGATTCCTCCCTATAACTCAGCATTGCTCTCTTGGAATCAACCCCTTCCCACATATTGCACCAACCCCTCAAGAGGTCGTGCTATCAAGACTCTCATTCATAGCTTGGCATCGCCTCATGCGACAACATAATCAAAGCCGGTAGTAGGAATTTACTTCGTGGGGTATCATGCGTATCCTTCCATGTTGTTCGTACATTGTTGTTTGTTCATCCTTTTCCTTCCTCACCGCCCACCCTAAGCAAAGAGAGAAGCCCCTCCAGTCTCAATAGCATCAATCTCACTCATATCCAGAGGAGCCCGTCGGAAGCGTGCTGGAAGCTCATTGCGATCAAAGTATTCCCCCTTTGCTGGCGTGACGGAACCCAGGGATTGACCAGAGATGGAACCAATGGACCCAGTGCTCTGTCGTCCGAGAGGACCGTGCTGGATGGCTTTCTGTCGGTAGGAGGAGAAGGAGGGAGAGGAGGATTTGGAGAAATCAGCTGGGAGCTCTTGGGATGGGGAAGCTGGATGTGCGTGAGGGGTGTGATCCACGGATGCTTTTCGAGGTCGTTAGTATGGTCTGAATCACGTTGTCCGAAAATGCTTACCTGGGGTGGTGCGTTTGCCAATGAACTTGATCATGGGGGTTCGCTCAGCAGCAGCCGCCTGCCTGAGAACTTTGGTCGCGAACATTGTCGAATTGGTACTTTTTGAGGGGAGAAAGTATTGATAGACGAAGCTGGCGACGGTCTAAGATTCTGCAGGCGTGGCTTTGCTGTCGTGTGAGCGAGAGGTTGATGTCGGAATGGGGAGGAGAGGGAAAGGAAGGGTGTGGAGGACGGGGAGCTCCAAAGCTTTGTACCTATGCGGGAGGAGTCGGTGTTCGGTAGCCGAGTGAGTCTGCAGGAACTCAGGAAAAAAAATTGTGGCTCGTGAAAGTGGTGGAAGGAACCTTGGAACCTTGCAAAGCGTGTCGAACAGGTAACCTTGGACAGCAGCCAAATCGAGAGCGAAATCGGAACCCCGGCTTCCCCGTTTCTTTCCCAATTGTGGATGCAGATGATGCCTGAAATCTTCACCCACACAAGAAATTTGGAGTAGAAAAATGTGCAAGTATGCCCTAGAAAGGGAAGGAATGCACCAGTGTTGTATTGAATATTTCAAAATGAGGGGGTCTCAAGGGGGTCTCAAGGGGAGAAGCGTGGGGCAGAGACAGCGAGGGGGGTTTGTTGTCAATCATCAACCCAAAAATCATCCCGGATCTTTTGATAGTCGGTCGGTCCCGAGGGAGCTAGTCTTGCATTGTGAGCTAGAGGCGCTTACGGAGACATGGAAAAGGCATCAGAGTGGTTCTCATCAATCAATGGCGTGACATTCCTTATCCTGGCTATCTGTGGGGTTATCCTTGGTTGTCCTTGGTGGTGGGATGAATGCGTTTGAGAGTGAAATATGGCGTTATTCATTGGGTGGTGGGGTTGGCAAATTTCTTCATTGGTCGCTTGACAAAGTTCTTGCAGATGCAGCATTTGCTTGGGCAATGGAAATCCTTTATTTTGGTCCAACCGCTGCATGCATTAGTCTGTGGAGCATACAATAGGGCTCGCACACAAGTACCGTCCCGAATACCTAGGATTGGGTTGACCGGATTCTTTGAAAGTGCAATGGTTAGAATTACCCGATCGAGTGCCACTGGGAAGCGAGAACGGAGAGTAGGTAGCTCAGAGAGCCACCACTAGGAGAAGCACCTAAATGGAACCATGGATGAAGAGCAAGGAGGGGTAACGTTTTGGATTTATGCGGAATACGGAGTCCGGAATACAAGTGAGATATCGATGGTCCAACCTAAGATTAAGAGAAACTCGGATGACTTATGCTTTTTAAATGCTGGTTCCCCCGCAAACTGCTTTTTAGCTTTCAAAAGAGCCCGTGTATCCCGCGGACTGTCACACGAGCAGGCCATATTAAATTCACAGCAGGAAACAACTTACAGAAACTCTTCTCAAACCAGAAAAGGCAACTTGCTTCCAAACCACTTACCTTCCACTGGGTCGATAGTATTTCGACTTTCAAGAGACAGAGGAGAGAACGAGTAATAAAGAAGAGAATTCCTTCAGGCACAAGGCGGGCAAAATCCGTAGAGAAGAGAAAGACAACACAAGGAAAATACTCAGTTAGAATACCTACAATTGTATGTATTCCTAAAGACTACAAGAAACTTGAGCATCACTCTGCGTCACTTGTTCCCCTTCGATTGTGTAATTCGTCTTGGATAATGACAGCTACTGTTCGAATCCCCTACGCTACCAGCAACGAGTGAGCTATCTAAGTCAAAGAGGAGATAAGCTGCCGAATAGGGGTAATCTGGCAGATTACAATGGAGTTTCAAATGAAGATAAGCTGTCAAATTACAATAAACTACAAACTACTGGTGAGCCATAAAGTGCAGGTGAGCTAAAATCTATGAGTAAACAATATTCGGGGACCAAAAGGAGCAGGCCTAGATTTCGGGCCGAGCTGAAGTAGGCAGCGTGTATCACGTGAAACCATCTGAAGCATTTCATTTTATGATTGGCTTAAAGGGAGGAGCCGCCTAAAGCTCATTCACCTCCAGCTGGAGTCTGCTGGTAACTGCTGCCCCCAAGAGCCTGATAACTGGTACAGAAAATAATAAGTAGGTCATCGTAGAGTTTCTAAGTTTATAATCTTCAATCACAATCGCAACTCTACTTCTGAAAAAAACTACGAACCCCTTCCGAGTCTACCTATTGCCATATCTATCGTTGAGTTGTATAGAAGTCTCTATCCAATATTCAAGATGAAGCCATTGACGAAGAAGATGAAAACCAATGATATCAAGGTAGTAGTATCACAGCCTGAACCACAAACTTCCCATTGCCTTTCCATCTCATATCCTGAAAATCTTCCTCGCTGTCTCCAATTTATGATCATTTTATATACACAAGCTAACCACCCACCAGGACGAAGAAAGAGTCAAAATGCACGAGCTTTTTCTCACAGCGACCATACCCAACGATGACATCCATCGGATGGTTAGAATTCTCCAAGGCTACTGTGGGATGAAACCACAAGAAACCCTCTGCCGTCGCCTGATCTTCGAAGGACCAAAGCAACGCACCGGATTGAAAGGTATCGATCCAACTTTCATCAAGAGACAAATGCCGCAAAAGATACCTTTCTGGGCTAGCCTGCATGAGCAGCTTTCTAGGCAGTCATATGTCTTGAGTGTGATATATGACGTTCCACGGGACTATTTTGGCAAGTCTACGGAGGGCCATGAGGCGCCAGCTGGAGTGGATGGACAACCAAAGACGCAGCCGTAAGCAAATCTGGTTAATATCTTTGTACCATATTGCTGAGAAACTGAAATTTATCACAGGGGGTTTATTTGCGATCAACATCTAGGCTCATTGAGATGGAACGACATCCCCGACCCCGAAGGCAAGAGACCGGTAAACACGCGACCAATGCTGCAAATCGAGAACGAAAAGAACCTGTGTTCAATAATGCTCTCAATAGGCTACCGGTAACCAAACTACAAATACCATATCAAATTTACAACTAACAATCATAGATTCACAAGACAAATGGTGCAAGAATGCCATAGATTCATCAACGGAAATGTCATTTTCGAACTAAGTCGATATTTACAACTTCCCGATGAGAGAGCGAGCTTCAATGATCCCTTGCCCGCCTTTGACGCTCTTTCCCCTTTTGATTCGGAGAATAAATGGATTTTGACGGCTAGTGTGAGGGTGGTAAATGGGAAGGATGTTGATCAGGTTCAGCAGGGTATTTCGGAGTTGATGGCTGTGAAGACAGAATTCGAGGGATGCTGTCATTTTCATGTTATTCCTAGACTTACTCTTGATACTAGAACGAAGATGACTTGAGTGGGGAAAGGGGGGATGGAGCGCTAAACCAAGCTAATAAATGATCTACGGGGGAAGGAGATGCGAGAGCCCAAGTAGTTGTGAGTGGTCTGGTATCTTTTAGTCGTAGTTGTATTTCAAAATGATCCCCAAGATGAACACCACTTTTCCACATTCACATATTATACTTGCCACAACGTCAATATATCCCTCGGTGTATGCCGCTCATGTCGTAAATCAAATCGGAGTCGAGGGAGTTGTGTGGATAGATGGGCATATCAATTCACAGCTATATTGAATTTGGCGTGGCTTCTTCAAAACCAACACATCAGACCACTTTCAAAACAAATGAATATTCCGATAACCCCTTCGTATTCCCCAAGTCTATGAACAATGCCTAGCAGTACACCCTTAACCTCTCTCCCACCTCCAAATTTCCCATCTACTGGTTCTTCTTTGTCTGCCAAACCGCAACTCCGAATGGGGCAGCTGTATCCCCCGTTAGAATTTTGCCCCCAGGATCGTAATATGCAAGCACTGAGGTCACTCACCGAATCCAACGGCCATGAAGGTCCAGTATCTGAAGGCGAAGAACTTGGTCAAGGGGTTGAACGGGATGTTGCTTCGTGGACCCTCGGGGTAGTGGTAAGGGGAGCTCATCTGGGCGCGGGTGGAGTGGAAGCCACGGCGGGCGACCATCGAGGTCGTGGAGGTGGCACGGATTGCAGCTCGTGAAAACATCTGGAGGGAAGAGTTAGTTGTGTATAAGGTCAATTGAATTGAGCGAAGTACCTTGGAGAGTTGTTGGGTTGAATTTGTTTGGTTGGGGAGGAGATGATTCGATGTTTGAAGTGCAGGAGCTTTACTCGGTAAGAACGCTAAAGGTGACAGGGAGTGGAGCCTACTCGTAGCCTTGCGATGGGTACAAGTAGACAAGCCAAAATACATTGTTCCTACTAATGTAAGATACTGACCTAATTAACTAAGGAAATTGAAGCCCCTTATTTTCGATAACTAGTCCTATTGAATATAGTTCTAAGTGTTTATTAAAATTTATTGTAGAAAGTGGTTCTATGTGTAGAAGGGACACCGGAAGTATTCACTGCCGCTTTAACGTCCAGCAGCCTTGTTGGAACTTTTCCACTACAAAATTTCTTGACTTTGCGCCCGCAACCAACTTTACAATTCTAATCAACACATTAACTTGAAGAACACTACAAACTTCTTCATGTCAACTTGCATACTCTAGCAAGATGGATGACGAACTATTCGATGTCTTCGACGATAAGCCCCAGGCTGCCGTGGTAGACAAACCCAAAAAGAGCAAGAATCGCAAAGAGAAGAGGGAAGAAAGGAAGAGGAAGAGAAATAGTAATGGGGAAGCTAAGAAGGTTGCTGAGGATGGACCTCCAGATGAGGAGATGGTTGACGCAGAGCCCGCTGAAGAACCTGAACAACGGGAGACTCGCAGCTTAATTGAGAAGAAAGATACCAAGAGGCGTCGCATGGAAGAGGAAGCTGCACCAGTTGTCACGGATAGCTTCGAAACAGCACAATCAAGAGAAGTTGTTGCTGCAGCAGGACTTCAAGCAAAGGACGATGGAGCTATGGTCATTCAACACAATATTCAACATCAAGTTTCCCTCCCGCCCGACTACGAGTACATTCCCATATCCCAACACAAACCACCCGAGGTCCCCGCGCGAACATGGCCCTTCGAGTTGGATCCTTTCCAAAAGGTCTCGATCGCTTCGATAGAACGGAATGAGAGTGTGTTGGTCTCTGCTCACACGAGTGCGGGAAAAACTGTTGTTGCAGAATATGCAATTGCTCAGTGCTTGAAGAACAACCAGAGGGTCATCTATACAAGTCCTATCAAGGCACTCAGCAACCAGAAATATCGAGAATTCGCTGCTGAGTTCGGTGACGTTGGACTAATGACTGGAGATGTTACCATCAACCCTACAGCTACATGTTTGGTCATGACGACTGAAATTCTACGTTCCATGTTGTACAGAGGTTCGGAAATCATGCGCGAGGTCGCTTGGGTGGTATTCGACGAAATTCATTACATGCGAGACAAGTCAAGAGGTGTGGTCTGGGAGGAAACTATTATTTTGCTACCAGACAAGGTTCGATATGTCTTTTTGTCTGCCACGATTCCCAACGCCATGCAATTTGCGGAGTGGATTACGAAAACCCATCAGCAACCATGCCACATTGTGTACACGGATTTCCGACCAACACCGCTCCAACATTATTTCTTCCCTGCCGGCGCTGATGGAATACATCTCATCGTTGACGAAAAAGGCAACTTTCGAGAGGACAACTTTCAGAAAGCCATGGCGACCATTGAAGATAAGAAGGGAGCAGATCCTGCCGACATCAATGCAAAGCAGAAGGGCAAAGGCAAGAACAAGAAGACCAACACAGGTGGCAATAAAGATACCTCCGACATCTTCAAGATTGTACGCATGATCATGATGAAGCATTACAATCCTGTCATTGTTTTCAGTTTCAGCAAACGAGAGTGCGAGGCTTATGCTCTACAAATGAGCAATATGGCTTTCAACGATGACTCTGAGAAGGCGATGGTGTCCAAGGTGTTCGAAAGCGCAATCGAGTCACTATCAGAAGAAGATAGAACTCTCCCACAAATTCAGCATATTCTGCCATTGCTCCGACGTGGTATTGGTGTCCATCACTCTGGACTTCTTCCGATTCTGAAGGAGACGATCGAAATTTTGTTCCAGGAAAATTTGATCAAGGTGTTGTTCGCTACAGAAACCTTCTCTATTGGCTTAAACATGCCTGCAAAAACAGTAGTTTTTACTAGTGTTCAGAAGTTTGATGGAATTTCTATGAGATACTTGACTCCTTCTGAATTCGTACAGATGTCTGGACGTGCTGGTCGAAGAGGTCTCGATGACAGAGGAATTGTTATCATGATGATCAACGACAAGATGGATCCGCCAACCGCCAAGGAAATTGTCCGAGGAGAACAGGACAAACTCAACTCGGCATTTTACCTCGGTTACAACATGATTCTTAATTTGATGCGAGTGGAGGGTATCTCACCGGAATTTATGTTGGAGCACTGCTTCTACCAATTCCAAAACACGTCAGGTGTCTCGGGCCTAGAGAAAGATCTTCAAAATTTACAGATTGAGCGAGACAACTTTGAAATCCCAGACGAGACCATCATCAAAGATTATTACGACCTCCGAAAGCAACTTGATTTATATACCCAGGATATGCGCGATGTCATCAACCACCCCAATTACTGCTTACAGTTCATGCAACCAGGAAGAGTGGTTCATATCAAATTCAACGACCACGATTTTGGATGGGGCGCCGTCGTTAAATTCACTCCTCGACGAGCTGCAAAAGGAGAGAGTGCGGATAGCTTCCCCCCACAACAGTCATACATCCTTGATGTGCTGTTAGTGGTCTCTGATAAGTCTCCTACCGTCGGTGGCAACACAACGACTGATCTTCCTTCTGGAATCTCACCCCCAGGTGAGGATGACAAGGGCAAGATGGAGGTTGTTCCTGTGTTCCTGTCTTGTGTTGAGGCGATTGGTCATGTTCGCATATTCTTACCCAAAGACCTCCACCCACCCAGTGAGCGCAACACAGTTCGGAAATCCATCGATGAGGTTCAGCGTAGATTCCCAGACGGAATTGCTGTCTTGGATCCTATTGACAACATGGGCATTACGGATGAGTCCTTTAGAAAACTACTGCGCAAAATCGAAGTCCTCGAATCTCGACTACTCTCAAACCCTCTTCACAATTCTCCAAGATTATCAGAACTTTTTAACCAATATGGGGAGAAGATGAAGATCGGCACCAAGATCAAGGAGAAGAAGAAGGAAATCACAGCTGCTTTGAGTATTATGCAGCTCGACGAGCTCAAATCCCGAAAGCGTGTTCTTCGACGATTGGGCTTCATCAACGATCAAGAGGTGGTGGAGCTCAAGGCACGTGTTGCCTGCGAGATATCTACTGGTGATGGACACGAATGTCTGCTTGCCGAGCTACTCTTTGATCGTTTCTTCAATGAAATGACACCCGAGGTGTGCGCCTCTGTGCTCTCCTGCTTCATTTTTGAAGAGAAGAGTCAAGCACCACCCCTTAAGGAAGATCTAGGGAGATATTTCAAGGAAATCCAGACCCACGCAAGACGTATCGCTAGGGTGAGCATAGACAGCAAGCTGAAGGTCAACGAGGAGGAGTATGTTGAGAGCTTCAAGTGGCAACTTATGGATGTCGTTCTGGCTTGGGCTAACGGAAAGCCTTTTGCTGAAATCTGGTATGTCTCTCTCCAGGCTTTTTTTCCATCTTGATTGGTCCGGCTAACAGTTCGAATAGTAAAATGACAGAAGTCTATGAAGGTTCCCTCATTCGTCTGTTCCGCCGTCTCGAAGAACTTCTCAGACAAATGGCACAAGCCGCTAAAGTCATGGGCTCCGACGAATTATCGACCAAATTTGAGGAGTCACTCACTAAGATTAGACGCGATATTGTTGCTGCTCAGAGTTTGTACTTGTAAGTGCGGCCGTGAAATTCGTTCCTTCATGCGTTCGCGCGAGGAACGAATTAGACGGACAACTGGAAAAGCAATGCATAGCCTGGATGGCTGCTTGGAGTTTGGCGTATATGTCGTGTGCTATACCGGAGTACCTTGACACTAGGTTGATTGATATTCATAAGGGGCTTCTTATTTGTGCTCAAGGCCACCGGATTTTTTGCCATTCAGGCACCACACTAGATAATCTCGCATGAAGAAATTCCGTGGCGGAGTTTTTTCTCTTAGTTTTCAGCTCCTGGTTTTTTTCTTTCCATCGATTGGGCTTTTCGTCGAGCAAGATTGCTTGATTGGAGTCTGTCCTTGGAGGAGGAGGTAAGTTGCAGGTTACAAGTAGAAGATGATGCCATTTTCTAGTTGAATCATGTTGATGAATACCAATGATATTCCTTCCCTTTACTTAGCTCTTCATTCTCGTCTATCTGCATGTAGCTGTACGAACCCAACCCAACCCAACCATACACATACATACCTTGCTCGCGAGAGCACAGGGAGCGGGTAACGAATGGGGCCCTGCGCAACGAGGGACAACCATCGTTCCGCAACCTCGCTCCTTGTGGTATGTAAGTACCAACAAGGGGGGGAATAGAGAAACGTGTGCCTGGCCTGGCTAGTTTTTTTTTTCCTGATTCCGCTATCGCGATGGGCAGCCAGCCATCTTTGGTCGTACAAGCTTTTTGCCTCCGGGTGTTCCGATTTCAGGAAACCTGGGGTAAGTCTGTGGGTTTTTCTTCTCTGGGAGGGAGATGATGCTAAAAATAATGTTTTGATATCCGGGTGATAAATTGTACTTGTTGTTCACAGCGTGCTATCCGTTGACCGTGGTTTTTTTCTTTCTCTTCCACGAGAAAATGCTTGCAGGTGGTCAAGTCGAGCCGCAGTAATTTTTGGAAAGGTTCCTGGACCCGGATGATGCAGCTCGCCACTTAAGAAACGCGTTGAAATGCATGCAGAAGCAGAGCAGCAGTCAGTGATACGAAGTCAGATCTCTATTTTTGAGGTTTCGCGAGAATGATTGGGCGCTTAGGCCCAACACCTTTTTACCCATGTTCCATTGTTCCCTTTAAGAAAAGGGAGTCGAATTTCCATTTCATTTCTTTACAAGCTTGTTTGGTGGGAAAGTTCGATAACAGGCAGATAGAACAATTGGCAGTTCTTTTATCTTATCCGTGATTTGTTTGTGTTTATTAGGGAGTGTATTTTTCAGATTGACAACAAAGGTAAAAGGGGGTTGGTTTGTTGGGGGGGGGGGGGTAAAAGTTGACTGTTAAGTGTTTTCGGTCCTGTTGTATTTATCAGTGTTGCATTCACACACCACTACATACACTTGTGCCCCTGACCCCCCATTTGGTTACCCCTGAGAATAAGGACTCGTTAGTAGGTATAAAATTATCTATTAATATATTAAGGACTGACATGGCAATCACCTTAACAAATGGATGGCTGTGTCTTTTTATGCATTGAGGCATGAGGAAGTTGTTTTTGTTTTGAGAGAGATTGGAGTTGGGCATGACCACATGCTATATCTGTCTCCAACCGTGGATTTTTTCAGAGGTACACACATTCTGTACGTACAGATACAGATACAGATACCATGATACGATTTCATGTGCCCCCACTGTCACACTTAGGCGTCCAACAAGGCCTCGTCTTGGTCACACAGTCGGCTCAACGATTGCGGACGTACAACCGGACGTACAACAACGCTGCTAGATGGTAATTAATATCTTGAGGCGGCCAAAAATTCGTGCAGCTCAGGCAAAAAAAACACGATGTGTGGTTCAGCCCCTGAGCTAGCTTTGTGTGTCCTTGGGGTGTGGACGTGGATGCAGACGCAGGGGTACGAGATGCAAATCTGTGAGGCTTTTGTCCTCGTCCCTTCTGTCCCTTTTTGGCCAACCTTGGAAGTCAGATATGCTGGGTCTCCATCCTTCCATTCTGTTTTGGGTGATTTCTGGAATTACTTGAGACATCTGCAACACGAAGTTGACGAGAGTGGTTGTTGCTTCGAAGCTTGGAACATCTCTCGCCCACTCCCCCTCTTCTAGACTGGTGGTAGATAATGAGATAGAAAGAGCCTATTATTAATATAAATTAAGGCGGCGGTTGCAGACGGGATGGAGGTTTTTCCTTCTTCTATCTGACGCTTGCAGGTGCATTTTTTCCATTCCCCTTTTCGAGAATCTTGTGTCACGCTCGTAACCTTGTAGAGATAGATGCGAGTTTATCGAATTTGCCAACAAAGCCATGTCCAGGTTGGCTGTTGCTGTCTCCTAACGGCGAAGGAGGATAATAATTTGATCACAACTGATGAAATCGTTTTCCTGGGTTCTCCGTTCCGCCGTCAGCCAACAATGGGAGTAGGAGGAGGGGTCTGAGGCGCAAAGAATAGGGGTATTTTTGATGGAAGTGGGATTTTCTGGGTTGGCGCACTAAATTTCTCTGGCCCTCCATAAATTCGGAATTGCTTCTTGAGGGGGGGGGGAAGATCAACACTCCCACGCGCTTTGGAGGAACCTTGAACCCGACCATACCTTACGCTATACGCCATACGCCGCCATACGCAACCTTCCCTTCCACCCTTTTCCCTGTGATATGCGATGCTGCGCAGCCGACGGGATCATCGATAAGGAAGGAACCAAATACGGTACACTCTATCGTCTCTACAAAGTCGGCAAACAAAAACAACCTCCTTCGCATATCCCGAGCAATCAATGCCACCAAATTTGTACCTAAACCTCACTTTCTCTTCAATTCCCTCTTTTCGCCTCTTCACTTTTCTACAAAGTGAATCCTCTTTTTTCCACACTCGCTCCTTTGGTCAAAAATAAATACGCCTCCCCGCTCTGATCGTGCACTGCTCTGCGCGCTTGATACGAACGGGCCTGGGAAGCCTCTCCACAGAAAGCCAATTCGTCGACTTTCCCAAAGCCACCCCTCCCTTCCCTACCTACAGAACCCCGAAAAAATCAACCCACAATTCCCACAAGAACACCCGTCTGGCGGTGCGAGTCTGCCACGCGCACCATACAAGTACTTAATATCTCCCATAGACGGAATTGAGCATTTCTCCTTCGCCGAGGGTACCTGCGAAGAAGGATCACTCAGCACGGAGCGATCACCGTGGGAAGCAGAGCAGGCAGAGCAGGGCAGCACGTCGTTGGAGGAACTGCTCGTTGGCGTTAACCACTGGCGTCTGGAGTTTGGAGTCTGGACCTTTCAATGTCAAATTAACGCCTCAACCACTAACTAACTCTTCACGTACGACCGACAAGTTCCTCCCGCTAGTAGTTTGCGCAAGTGCTATGCCACCATGGACACTACATCAGCCCCTCTGGCCGACTACTTCTGGATTGCCGGCGTTGACTCTCTTTCCTACAGCGACCCAGTCTCCTGGTCCCAAAATTCCACAATAAAGACGAATTCCACAATCGGTCCACCTTCACCAGGCTTTGATGCAACAATTGAGGAGGGGGATAGTGAAGGGGACTCACCCAAGAACTCACCGCGAAAAGAGAATGTCACCCCCAACAAAGCCTCGGCTCGACACTCCCGACAGAACTCATGGAATCGACTGAGCAAGCTGAGCAACGATTCACGGAACTCCATTGGCGCTTTCGAAGAAATCGATACCCCTCAGAGCAATCGAAGCAGCATCACAATAAAGGGACCTTCGAATGGCGGTACAAATGGGCTCAGCAACAGTAATGGAGCAAGTGGGGGACTGCTGGGCGATTTCGACTTTGATAGAGCTCTCATAAAGTTTGCCAGTGAGCGGGACCACTTCTTGGACGATCTCAGTTTTGCTGCTGGTGCTCCTCCCCAGAAAATGCCACCAGTTGCAGCACCTCCTCCTTCGAGAACGCAAGCATTGAAGGTTGAGGATGCCGAAAACACTACGCCGAACAGTAGGAGAAGTCAACTGAGGAGTGTAGGTGGAAGTATACGCAGAAGAATCAGCTTCAGAGATATGAATAGCATGAAAAGGCAACAATCCTCTGCCCAACAGCGAACCTGTAAGTACATATCTCACGTTAGGATTGCAATTGGGATATTACATTTGTATCAAATATATGAAGAACACTCCTGCAGGAGGAGCTTATTGATCCCCTGGTGGTATATGCTGACAATTATGCGCATCCAGCTTCTGTACGAACATCCAAGCGAATGAGCAATTACAACTCCGTCATACCTCCTCCCGAACCCTTGAACGCAGACCCTGAAATGCACCCTTTGAAGCGACGTTTCGAGCCGGTCTTGCTCGATAGATACCCTCCCAAATCTGCAACGGATGAGCTTCAGCGCAGAGGCAGATTCCCTGATTATGTACCCATGTTTGCTTTCCCAAATGATATCCATATAATGTCTGGAGACGAGCGGCCGAAATCGACTTGGCATGGATTTACAATGACAGGGGATGACAACTCCAAGATTTATGGTATCACGGTCATTGTGTGGATGCCTCTGAACCAGGATGCTGCAGCAGATGTTGAACGACGATGTGAGCTCTGGAGACAAAGTCACATGTCAGATGAGGAGCGAGAGTTGGCTGTGAGTCTTGGGGCCCGACTGGCTGCAGAACGAGCCCATCTATCACAGTTGTTAGCAAAGTTGCCTGGTGTGGTATCTGGGTCGGCGGCAAGAGAGGCGCTGGAAGACGATATCAGTGCGGTTGAAGAGAAGATATCACTTATGACTGATATGCTTCGACCTGTACGCCATGGTGCTGCTAACAAAATCGATGGCCTCACAGATGGAGATACTGGACTTTGGACACCAAGGGCATACGGAATTCTTGGTCGTGATAGCAGTCTCACGGGTTTCTGGAAAGAATGGCTAAGAGC
Source organism: Hymenoscyphus scutula (assembly GCA_001399465.1). Classification (NCBI taxonomy): domain Eukaryota; kingdom Fungi; phylum Ascomycota; class Leotiomycetes; order Helotiales; family Helotiaceae; genus Hymenoscyphus; species Hymenoscyphus scutula. Next base: position 102,394 of record LKTO01000027.1, on the reverse strand, counting down.
TGTTGTAGTTCCCATGACTGATGGTGGAGTATTGAGAGTTCCTCCAAGTTCTCCAAAAGTCGGAAGATGGCAGCCCTTGGAGCGGTACGTTGTCAATCTGTGCACGGAAGCTTTGAGCCCAATATCTTCGAAAACCCAAGTCGAACTCGCGGTCCGAGAATTGCGACTCTTTGCCCGGAAAGAAGCTGCGAATGAACTACCAGAATCTCGAAATACGGATCTCTACGCGTTGTTCCGAGCTCTCACAATTCCGAATATCGTGACCTTATTTGAATGCGCCCTTTCGGAATCTAGGATCATTCTACTCTCGTCGCACACGTCCATGCTATACCTTGCAAGTAAAGCTCTGGCAAGTTTATTGTACCCACTCAAGTGGGCCAGTATTTTCATCCCAGTTCTCCCAGCTCGGTTAATTTCAGCCTTGGAAGCTCCTTGTCCTTATATTGTTGGGATTGAGCGAAGATACGAAAACATTGAATGGCCAGAAGAAGACTTTGTATTGGTTGATCTCGATCGGGATGAAATCGTGGTGAACTCGGCTGTCACAGAATTACCACGACAGCAACGCCGAAAACTAGTCTCGCTTCTCCAATTGGCAGCTCCACATCACAATCGATGCGGTGTTCCAGTTGGACCTCCACCATACGCTGTCGAGACCTTCCCATACGATGCATTCTCGTCGGAGAATGAAGCGGTCTTTACACAAAGTACTCACCCTAGTTCACTGGCAAAATATGTCAGCCAGAACTCTACAACCTTCGGGGAGGCGGATCCAGCTGTTACCAAGAAAGCATTAGTTTTCAACGCGTTCCTCCAATCCAAAAATGATCATACTAGGATAGAACGCCCCAACACAGGCAAGTCGAGCAGAGGAAGTCCGCCATCTTCAGTATCACCAATATCCGGAAGCTTCCCTTCGATGCCAACCACACCAACTTCGAGGAACGACTCTGGGTTTGCTCTGGCTGCTACATTGAGAGAGAAGAGATCTGGTCATTTTGATGGAACCTCGAGAAGAAGCTCGTCTTTCGGCGTTGAAAGACATCCAACTCTTCATCGACCAAACGCTGCGTTTGGTAGCGGACACCAAGCCAGCTATTCGACCTCTGCGCTATCCATCGATGCCAAGTCAATGTATGGCTATGCCCCTTCGTCCTACGCCCAATCTACACTTGCCGCTTCAACAATCATGCCAAATATGCTCATGCAACCAATTCGAAACACGGATACGACTACCTGGGCTGAAGGACACTGTATGACATGGAGAACCCTTGACAACACTTCCGTATGTACCATCTGTGACGAAAAATCTGATGGTGATGGGATGTACAAATGTACGAGTTGTAATACATGTAGTCATGGTCGTTGCGTGGGACAAATCTCTTTGGTTTGCCCTTCCGCGTTCCATGCAGATCGCGTACGAGCGGCGTTTGTTAGATGTTTCTCAAGTTTGTTTTATACGTATCGAAAGTACTTGGGGAGACCGACGAAAGAGCAGAAAACTAATGGCCAGCTTTATGGATTTGATATGACTGGATTTGTTCGAAGCTTGCCTGGTGATCAGCAGGAGTATATCAACATGCTGAAACAAACACAAGGTATTTACTTTGCCCTTTTTCCTGTTTCATGACTGAATGATCTAACACGGTGCTTTAGCTTTCAACGAATTTGTTCACGAACGAGAAACCTCACCCTCGAACGCGCCCAGCATTCAAATCTTTGATAGCATCATCCTCGCCAAACGCTCTCGAGGACGCGGAGGTTTCTTCTCCTCGAAATCAAAACCTTCATTCCTGGAAGATTCATCCGATCATCTCTGGCGAAGTGCCGCGGTTCCAACTCCTAACTCCAAGTTCCCGGGTGACTACAAGAGTGTCGTCTCGAGGATTCCAGCTCAGCTCGATGTCAGTTTGATGAGGGAGCCGAGAATCATTCAGGGCGCGCCAAGGATGGAAGTCCCTGGTAAGCGAGTTGGGCGTAAGGCTGTTCCTAGCATGCTTGGGGTCGGGAGGGGATGAATGGGGTAAATTTTGAAAGGGTAGGACATCACACACATACACGGAAAGGATGAGATCAATAGGCGTCGTTAAGCCGAGATTGTGGACGAAGGGTCACTTGAGGATTAGTCCGCAATAGCAAATCAGGAAAGAGAGTAGTAAAGGGATACGGAACGAACTGGGGATGGAAAAGAATGAATGAATGAAGGGGTAGAAGAAGAAGAAGAAGAAGAAGCAGAAGAAGAAAGACAGTTAAGCATGGGAGGGACATAATGACGCTGCGAGCGGCCTAGGCAGAAAAATAATATGCAATGGCGAGATGGCCTAGAGGCACACGCAAAAGGAACGAATTGAGTTTTGATCATCAATTTTTGGTGTACCTTGTACGATTATCATTTTTTTGATTTTTTTTGCCTTTGCCTTTGCTTTGCTGCGATTGAGCGATTCGTTTTTGTGTACCTATATGTAATGGTAATGGTAATGGTAATGGTGATGGGAATGGGAACATGATTTTTTTCTTTCCCTTTGAGCGAATTCAGCGAGGCGGGTTGCATGGTTTTTCGTGTTCTTCTTATTTTTGGTTTTCTCGTTGGTGTAGCATTTGTTTGGGGTTTCAATTACTCTTTCCGGTAATTTTCTCTTGGAGTCTTTGATACTTTTGATGTGATGTGATGTGATGTGATGGAAGGGAGGGGAGGGGGGGAAGGGGGTTGTATATATGAAGCTCTGTCTTGTTGAGGGGCTTCATTGTTGTTGGTGTGTACAAACTTCGGGGAGTGATGGAGGGAAAATGTCCCCTTAGAAGTTGGAGTTAATGTGTAATGAAGAGTATGTGGCTATAGGAAGGGTAATGGGAAGGGGAAGGGGAGGAAGGTAATTGAATGGAGGGGATAAATGGATGAGAGGTGTAGATGGAATGATAATTGAGATATACTGGAAGTCGTTTCGTGTGAAATAGGTGAAAGCAAGGAACCTTGCGGAGGGAATGGGTGAAGTGTTTCGTAGGTCACCTACACAATAACCCGTTGTCAGCGTGGAGTAATTCGTAGGATGCATATAAATTGTGGACTAAAATATTTTGTTTTGGGAGGGAGAGGGTGGGGGCGCAGAACTAAAGATTTCAAGTAATTGTTTTGGTAGCTTAACTTAGAATAACTCTAAGGGTAAATGCTACTACCTGTCTGTGTAATTCGTAGGTTACCTACCAATAGTTCAACCTAAAAGTGAGAATTAGACGGTCCCCGGTTAACTCAGGAGCGACCTATAAGTAGCGTACTTAAAATTCTAATCAGTGATTATCCGTAGGTTGTTACAGAATAGTACGTTTGAGGAGAAAAATTGTCGACAGACAGGGCAGGTTAAAAAGATTAAAGTAAGATGAGAGGTGAGAGCTGAGAAAACAGGAAGGAGATCAGAAAAGTAGATATTAAGTATAATTAATATACTAAAAATTGGTCTCTTACTACTTGAAATATACTATTTACTTATTTTTATACTATTTTTAGGCTACTCGAAGTGCCACCTAAGTACTTGGATATTCTTTACCCACACTGGAATATAAAAGAGGCTTAGATAAGTAAGTTTTATTGCCCCTATCCCAGCACCTTCGCTAAACAAATAAAGTTAATACTTGCATTCGCGAAAAGATGTTACCCAGGTCACTCCTGGGGATGAAGGAATTCTCAACACTTCCATTTTCACAGAAATTGTACCGTAACATTTCTAGGAGAATCAAAATTACGCAATTACTCGAACAATTGGGGGAGCAGAGTAGACATACCTCCGTACTGCATCCCTAGTTGGGCCGCTGGCCTGCAGCTTACAGTATCATGCAGTGTGACCCTGTACGCGCCAGCCTCGTCGTATAGAACCCCACATCTTGGAATCCTTCGTCTCCTTATTGCCTCTACTTTGTATATCAATTCCTTGAATATTGTAAACTAGATCGTTGAAGAATACTTATGGTGTTTGAATCTGAAGGCCTCGCTTCTAGAAAGCATGAACAACGTCAAGAAAACTCGATGAGTTGGCTGCCTCGTACAGAACAGGAATCACAAGAGTTACTGGCCTTGGTTCACAGAGTATATGAAAGTTATTATTCAGAGAATACCCCAGTATCCCCTCGAAACCCTAAAAAGCTGCCCTGGAGGTGGCACGAGAATACGTTCGCAGGGCAAGATTGGATAGGTAAGTAACAAATTATCATCCCAAACGATTGGTTCTAATCTTAGCTCTCCAGATGCTCCCCTTCCTCCCTCTCGGCCGTCATCACCGTCATCGGAAACGAGAACCCCAAATCAAATTGACCCCAAGTCAAATGATCAAGAATCTTGGGTATGTTTACATAAGAATGAAACAAACAAACACGGAGTGCTTACCGGGCCTCCTAACTGGCTGTACAGCTATGTATCCTCATTCCAATCCTGGAAAGAAGAATCTTCGTTCCTGGCCAAATCACTTCAAATGAACTTCGGAATTGGGTGGGCTGTCCCTTACGACGCGAGAATAGGACTTCAGTTGCATCCATGGGCTTTGGGAATAGGTGACATGGGTGGCATTGAAGATAAAATCAAATCCAAGGTCGAAGAGTTGGGTGCTTTTAATCGAGAACTTCATAAATCCAAGGAACGCGCTTTTGTCATTTTAGATTACGATCCGTGGACCGATAGTCAGTTGAAGTATGATTTTAGGAAACTTGATTCTGTGACCGGTAGCAATCAAGATCCGGCTCGAAAACGCATGACTCTCTGGGCTACAAGGGAGAGAACTAGATGGGACGTTGATTGGGCTGATCAAGGTTGTGATGTGATCAAATCCAAATTGTATGCTATAAACTTGTTAGGTGTTTAAGAAGATGCTGACAAGTCCTAGTTTTGAAGAATCTAGTTCGCAGGTCTTTCGGCCTGTGGTTTGTTCAAATGATCAAAAGCCATCGTCAGAAGCGCCGGTCAAATATGCAGCACCATGGCGTCGTGTGATGTGAGAAATGCTCTGTGTCAAGAAATACTTGGGATGCAGAATGCTAACGTGGTTCACAGACTTCTTGAAGGACTTGCTTCGCTACCGGCAAAATTTGGAACTGGCAAGAGTAGTTGTCCTTACTTCGAGAGTCACTCAAATTCCATGACGGAAGATGACACGATCGGTGAAATCATTCGGAATCACCTCCTTTGCAAGCGAATTCCAGGAAACTCCTCGTCAAACTCATATGAGGGAGATTGCGCATTTCACATTACATTTTTCGAAATTCTGGACATGGCAAAGTCAGCCCAAGAGGCATCACAATGGAAAATAGGACATTTGTTTGAAGAAGACCCTAATCCGGAGAGTTCGACCCGGTGTTTACGACGTAGCGCTTTAACTGTAAGTGCTATCCCACCATAAAAAGCATGTGAAGAGCTAACCCGTGAAGATATTTGGCGTATCTTATAATCGATATGGTGGTGACGAATTCCTGCCTAATGTAGAAGATGAGTCGTTCTATGCTCTACGAGGATTGTCCCCTCTTTACACCATCTTACTTCTCGCGCCAGAAGGAAAGGACTTTTTCGACGAAGGTATTCGACTACAGGTAGTGGTTAAACAACACACGATGATAGCTGCAGAGATGCAAGGAATCATCATTGGCCTCTCCGAAGTCGTAGCAAAATGGACAGCCCTCGATGAATATCTCTCCAACCTTCTTGTCGAAGATTTTATGAAACCCAGGCAATATTCTAACCTGTTATTTGACGACGAAAATTTCACGCGATCTAGGAAATACTTCTGGGCTATTGGTTGTCTCAACGAGTTCAACACTAGTATCGGGGATAATATCAAACAATGGGATCTGTACTACAAAGCTCGTATTAAGCCATTAATGGATCGGCCAGATCTTGCTGAACTATTAGATTCAGCTTGTTTGGTCAAGTTGCCCGAGATCTCATCATATGATAATGGTGTAGATGAAGTAAAAGGGTTCAAAGAACTGGTCAAACGGATAGGAGACCATCGAGAAAGTCTTTTGGATATACAGACACAATTCAAAACTAAGCTGGAGACCGTGAAAGCTCTGCGTGATGGGGTAAGCGTCACCTGGATATTCAACCTTCACTTGATGAATGCATCTAATCTCTTTTCTAGCTTTTCAACGCTAGTGCCCTGGTAGAAAGCAGGGCATCCACGAGACTGGGAGAGAACATCAAAATGCTGACCTATGTCTCCATATTCTACCTACCCCTCGCTTTCTGTGCGGTCAGTATACCCCGGCGTATTCTCTCCACTTGACAATTTCTAGCAGAACAACACTAAAACTCTAGTCCTCCAGGCACTTTACTCTATCCCCAACCTTTCAACCTCATCCATTCCCTTCATCATCACTTGTCTTACCATCGCATTCTCAACATACATCCTGGTCTTCAACATGAATTTTCTTTTAGGTAAATTTTACGGGTTCTATGTCTCCCAGAGAGGGTATCTGATCTCTGAAATGAGAGATGATAAGGAGGAGTGGAGAGTGATTGGATCTCGTTTTGAACAATTCAAGCCCACTAGCGCGCAGAAGGTGCCTACTGAGTGGTGGATTTTGGTTTACTTGATAAGGAGAGTCTTTAGGTGGCATGGAGATAAAAGAGAAGAAACTGGAGAGGTCTGATATCTGGGATTGTAAGCAAGAGACTGTATATTTTTGGTTCCTTAGCTCATTCACTAAATTTTAACTGTGAACAAGCTTAGCGAGATAAAAGGAGAGTTGAAAAACCAAGTTTTTTTCAAAAACTTTTGAAGAATTGTAGTAATTTCCAAGTCTTGCTTGAACAACAGGGAAGAAGACGCAGTCTAGTATTGGCCAGTGATGAAATCCTGCAACCCCCGTTGTAGGGTGGTATGCTTTGACAGCGTAGCCTAAATACTCTCCCTATACTAACATCATCCGAAGATTGGGTTTGAAAATACAAATGCCGTATTGAGTAATGTTCTCTCCTAGTATTGAAGTAATTTATAATATCCATTCCCCAATCACGTACTCGAATACATCCTGACATTAATTTTGTCACACCATGGCCAAGCTAACAAACTTCAAGCTTCTCTTTTGACATGGTGAAACATGTCAAGAGACAGTTCCAATTGAACAAGGACGAGAGACTGCAAATGTCACAAAGCCAATGCCATGACCATCATCCGGCCAAGGAGAGAGGATAAAAATTAAGCTCGCCCAGCTTGATTTTAGGAAACAGGAAGGATCTTGTGTTCACTTGGAAATTTGACACCCTCGTATGTTTGTCCCGGCTCGTATTGTGAATGATACATATCTTGCACACTAATATGAAAGCGGGCTGATATTGCTGATGCTGGTGACAAGGAAAAGGCGGAAAGGAAGTAGTTTGTGAAGAGCAGTAGATGGAAAATCAAGGATGACGGAAGTACTTACAAAGTAAGTTGCATGCCATCTAACTGAAAATAATGTTAAGCCAACTATATTAGCTTATAGATTTTTGAAGAAACTCTGTTTTGTTGTGGAAATGGTCTTTTATAAAGTGAAGAAGCGAGAAGAATTTAAGAAGGCACAAGTAGTCAACTGGCAAAAGCAAAATGAGATCAATAGGCTTGTAGAATTATAAACTTCGGTAGAGACAGAAAAAGCTATGCTGGCGCGTGCACACACCAGCAAAACTACAAACACAAACTCGTTCCACCCCAGATCACAACACCCTCAGCCTTTAAACGGTGATCTCAAACTCCTTGAAATCCTTTGGGATATCCGCCGCGATAGTTCCGTTTTGTGAAAGTCCCACCAATTCACCCAGGAGCCCGTCATCCATGCTGGCAATATCGTAGTGCTGTCCGTCGGCAAGATACAGCACGTCAGGCTTCTGTGTCGAAGTACAAGACTCGGTTGCCGATGAGCAAGAGCCCTCCTGCACCTCCTCTCTCTTACTTGAACGGAAACCATAGCCAGCACCGGTATAGGATCCGCTATTCAGACACTTGGATTCGCCATTGAATATAGTGTCCACAGTCTTTAAACGGGCACAGTTGCCTCCCTCGTGTCCTCTTAACTCGAGGTACCAATTACGGGGGATGAATCGGAAGTTGATGCTGCTGAAGGTATTAGATGGGATGCCGCAACAGTTCTGTCGAGTCAAGTTAGAAAGGATGAGAGGATAAAGGGCAGGGAGAATATTTCGGTAATGGTATGCTTACATTGGGATTCGCATTAGTACATATCAAGCCGCCGCCTTCTTTGCAATTGCTATTGAATTCGACTGAACAGTATCGCGGAGTTAGTATTGCCATCCCGAAAGTATCTTTGGAAAAGACGAGAAAGTAGGGTGTCTGAGGAGGGAAAGGTGTCTCATTCTTTCTGGAAAACTTCGAAAGAGGGAAAAATAACTTGGAGAATACGTACGATGGATGTTGATTGCTGCAACAGTCATGGCAAAGCCGAGAATAGTGTTGAGGAATTGCATATTGAATAGGGGGGATGATTGAGTACTAGAGTGTAGAACTTTTGTAGAAGTTGAGAGATCGTTGCACTGATTGCTGCAAGTTTGATGCGATGAAGAATAGAATGCTCAAGAAATTATCTCTTCTTTATACATATTCTCCAAGTCCATGGTAAAAATTCGTCCGCTTTTTGCGATTCATTCATACGCTCGTTCGTACAAGTTCACTACAGAATGTTACCAAGCCGCTTTCAATATCTCGAATTCATATATATCTTCAATTTTCTTCACGAAAATACAATGGACGCACATTATTAAGCATCTTGTCTTGATTCATTCATTCCCTCGTAAGATACACGCGAAAGACAACCCATCAAGAGGACTTGGTTTTGAAAATGGCTCCACAAATCAGTCAGCAGGACCCATTTTTTTGGTTAGACTTCCACGGTTGCCTAGAGTTGATATTTGAGATACCTAGTATTCCAGTAAGAAATCCTCAGTACAGTAGCATTGATCCGTTCACTTTAATAACATGCCAAGCCCTTCAGTTACCAGAGCACTTGCTCATAATTTGAGTCCATAGGTCTAAGCAAGATATGATATTTAATGACAGAAATGTAGCATCCAATGAAATTAGTCTTTCCTTGTAGGCACCTCGTCCCACAACACCTTCTCATTTTCAAGTACAACAAAACCAAGTCAAGCACACTACACAAATGAATAGTTCCACTAGGTAAAGCTGAATACAGTCATCTAACAATAATCAATAAGCAATAGACTAAGGCAGTCATACTTGGCCTCAGCACGGTACCACGGGTATCTAATTAAGCGAGACAAAAAAAAACACGAGATGATACAGTAAGATCTCACAATCTCAACCCAGCGTGATTATAATCATCAAGCAGAACGCCCTTGAGTCCCATCTGGAGACTAGGCAATTTTCGTTACTAATTATTAGATTTAGTTGTCGGGTTGAAAGTTGTGTACCCGCAACCCCACCAGAAATTTTGAACCAAAAAAACAAAAAACATACAACAGCAGGTATTCGCTGGTGGTCACCCACCCAACTACTAATCTGCCGATCTGAGGCTTGTGTATGGCAGAGCGGACGGGATGCCCAATTCTCCTCAGTCTATGGTCGTATGTGTCTATGTTCATCGTGATTGAAGTTATGGATCTGAAGATGACGCTCCAAATTGGATATTGGTGGGGGTTTAGTGCCGCCGGGTGGGTAATGATGGAAAAGGCAGTGATTATCTTTCTCACCTACATCTTTTTTATGGATCTCATGGCTGGATATAATCTATCTACTTAGAAAGAGTTGGGAACTTGGTGTCTGATTCGTCCGAGACCTGGTTGTGTTTCGTGCCCTAAGAAAACGCACACAAGAAAGTGAACATAAATGGGTACAGAGTAGGAGTCATTCTGCCCAGAATTTGTTGAGCTTGCACTTAGTAAAATGTAACGTATTAGAAGGAAGGGTGTTTGGTGGGAGTTGCTATGTTTGGGGGAGGCGAAGTGCGTGTTTTGGAGGGATGCGTTGGATGTGAGATGTTCTGTGAATTGACGGGTGAGGGATATTTTCTCAATAAAGGAAGTTGGGGATCTGCTTGGGGGTTTTTATAAAGCGAGGTTAAAACATGGAAAAAACTTTTTTGATTTTGCGAGGGTACATGTTTCGAAGCAAATCCTTTGATTCCATAGTCGATGATATTGTAACACACATCTGGTTATGAATGGATGATATGTAATAGGCTTCTCCTAGAATTCAAAGTGGTATTTCATTCTGTGAGATAAGTAGACACCCTGCTTACTTTGGAAAGAATAGAAGGTAAAGGAAGAAACTTTGTATCAGCTAATTTAAGGAGAATCTGCGTGACACAGATAAACAGTGACTCCAGAACGTGCGAACAACGATAACGAGGCAACCTACAATAGCCACGACAAAACTCCATACAGACAGTTTGTAGGTCAACTGCCAATAGTACTTCGGGACAGTTCCAATAACCCACGAGCAGGCCTTCAAGCAACTTCAGAAAATTCAACTTGAGAGCAGAATACACACAGCCAACCCGGAAAATCGAGTCAATTTGATTTAACGTCAAACGCATTCTCTCAGAAGTGTTAGACTGTTATGGAGGGGAAACGTTCACAGGTTAACAGTCACGAGTTCCTGCAGTCCTAGATGGTAACACAAGTTTCAAAATTCTTTCTCAGGACGCCGGATCGTGCCCACAAGAAGAAGATAGATACATAGAGTGGATAGAAGAAATGAAAGATGAACAGGAATAGAAATATAAATGTGCGCGCTTGAGGCCGGAGAGAAACAACACATGGGGAAGCGTTGTACTGGTTAAAAGCGTGAGCTCCTGATCTCCGGATTGAATGAGAGCCAAATCGCATCGAATAGCGAAAGAGCCCAATTTAAGGCCGGTATGTGAAAGCAATAGACATATTTGGAAAGGACAGGATGCTGGTTAAGAAAAATATAACGAGAAAAAGATACTGTCACCGCTCCAACCAAAGTGACTGAGAATCTGCGAACAATAATTGCCCTGCCATCTCTACCGAGAATTTGTATACTCCTCATCAAGCACAGAGGCTGATGAGTAGATACCCAAGAATGAGTAGAATCGAAGTGTGTTGAATAAATATTGAAGAAGATGGAGAAAACAGAGAAGGAAAATTAGCTTCTGCGGAGGCTTCCCCGCTTTTAAACTTCTCGTAGTGGGTCCCTTCTGCACAGATCAGGGGGCAGCCATAGCGTACCTGTCAGCGCTAGTAGCACCCCCCACGCTAAGATAGATGGACATCCGTCGACGACACAATCGTCCATAATTGTCTCCAGCTCCAGCCCAACCTCCGTCATACCGAACCGAATACAACACAAGTAAACAACTCCCCATCAACGACCTCAATTATCATATCATATCGATTCTAACACGGGGCCCTTCGCTTCTTGCCCCGGTGGCCGTGAACCACATACACTCGCAAAACATGTCCGACAATCCATCATCACCGCTGCTTGGCAGCACCACCGAAAGACCCACCTCCAAACATTCAAATCACTCTCAAGATCCTCACGAAGATACCCCTCTATTATCACAATCTAGCGAAACACCCCGATACGATGGCGAGGAGGACAATGAAGGGGAATACTTGGCATCGCCAGCAGCGGCGTCTCTGCGTTCCTTACAAACGGGAAACGCCTCGCCAAAGCCCACCAAGGGAGGCCGTAGATGGCCAACAATCGTCGCCATCAGCATACTCGGTCTAGCTGGACTGGCTATCATATTTGGCGCATTCTTTGCTCCGGCGGTGGTGGAGGAATATGCGAAAGAGGCGCTGGTCATTGAGCCCACGAGCCTATCTATAGACTCGTTCACGAAAACAGGCGTCAATGCCCGGGTTCAGGCGAACTTCAAGATGGATGCCTCGAGGGTCAAGAACAAGCATGTCAAGAATCTTGGGGTCTTTGGGACTTGGATTGCGCGGGAGGTGGAAAGCAAGGAGACCAAGGTGGACGTTTACCTACCACAGTACGGAAACATTCTGATTGGCACGGCTACGGTTCCGCCAGTCAAAGTCAACATTCAAAATGGGCACACCACGGGCATTGATATCATCGCAAACCTTGAGCCAGGGGATATTGACGGGATTCGACTAGTTGCAAACGACTGGCTTGAAGGGCGACTTCCCAGTCTCAGATTCCTAGGCAAGGCAAATGTTGGTCTGAAATCTGGGTTAATTCCTCTTGGTACTCAAAGTATCTCGGAATCTTTGGTCTTTGAAGGTCAATCACTCTACCGTTCTTTTGCGTCCTTGTATCTCGGAGAGAAATCGTTAGCCTAAGAATGGGATGAAAGTATTAGTTGATACATACATACATTCGCGATTAGTCTGATTGGTTTACTGGTTATTGTTTATTCAATTTTACCGCTCTTCAATAAATAGTTCTACCTACTCGTTTGGACTTTTGGCTAATTAGAACTTCAGGCAACAACCTCCCCGCCATTCCCGAATACAACATCACCCGCATGAATATCCACGAAGTCCCCGTTTCGCCTTCGGGACGACGTGGTATGGCTGCAGATGTTTCACTGTCTCTGATAAATAGCTTCCCCGTTAAGTTTACAATTCCTCCTCTTGGTTTTGACATCCTTGTCCCAAATTGCAAAGACGAGGAGCCATATATTCGGCTGGCAGATGCGGCAACGTATCCCGTCGATGTGGAGCCAAAGTCCGAGGTGAAAGTTGAGGTTGCAGGCGTTGTAAGGGAGCTACCTAAAACTCTCTTACAACTTTGCCCTGACAAAAAGTACTCGCCTCTCGATTTTCTTCTCAAGAAATATATCAACGGAAAGGACACGACGATATTCGTTAAAGGAGCAAGCCAACCGAATGAAGACACTCCGGAATGGATCACGAATATCATTTCCAGCATTACAGTGCCCATACCATTTCCAGGCCACACGTTTGACAATGCTATCAAGAACTTCTCTTTGACCGATACCGAATTCAGTCTACCGGACACAAGCGCCAGGCCAGGATCGGACGAATCGAAACCGCGAATCTCGGGTAACATTGTTGTAATTGCTGGCCTACCCAAGGAGATGAACTTTGGAATCAATGTCACTCAAGTAATGGCTAAATCCGACGTAAAATACAAGGGAAAGAAACTGGGAGAGCTCAACTTGAAAGAATGGCAACAATCGAATTCTACACGAATCGACCCCACAGACGATGAAGGTGCTGCCATGATGATAAAATCTCGAATCAACAATGCCCCGCTAGACGTTACCGACGACGACGTATTTGCCCGGGTTCTACAAGCTCTCATTTTTGGCTCTAGCCCCTTGTCTCTTGAGATAGAAGCTCTCGTTGACGTAAAAGTTTCCACTGTCTTGGGAGAATTTCCTATTAAAGAAATGCCGGCCAGCGGCAGTGTCCCAGTAAAGCGTTAGACTACCGTTTTATAATATTTTATTATCAGCTCGACACGCACCTCAGCTGACGAGATTGCAGCGATCTCTACTGGCAATGGCTTCGCCAACTTGAATCCCCAAGTTGGCGATCTTCGAATCTTAGAAACCACCAAAACATCCCTCGCTTTTGAAGCGCGCGTTAACTTTACGAACCCGACGGAATACACGGCCCAAGTTCCTTTTATGAATATACATGTCCTCAACAACGGCTCCATCTTGGGAGACGCCACGGCGGAAAACATTACGGTTGTGAAGGGGAATAATACGAATATCCTCGTTCGCGCGACCTGGAATCCTAGCAAATTCGGTGGTGAGAAAGCGAAAGATATAGGACGGGAACTCCTCTCTCAATATGTTTCAGGCTTTAACACCACCCTCACCTTCTGCACGCACAAAAACTCCATTCCCTTCCAACCTTCCCTGGGGAAAACCCTTTCTCGATTTAAGATTGAAATCCCCACCCCTCGTCTCTCACCACCCCACGACCCCACAACCCCAATCGACGACGACAAACCGCAATTCATCGAGAAAGCAACCTTCCATCTCTTCTCCTCCACTGCGGAATTCGTACTCCTTAGTCCACTGCAGTATTCCACTATCTTCATTGAAAAAATAAATGCGACGGCTTTCTATAATCATACTGAGCCGGTAGGGCGGATTGAGTACGATCTTCCCTTTTCCGTGCCACCGGGCAGGAGTACGAGTCCGCGACTGCCTGTGGAGTGGAGCTTGGATAGTGTGGGGTATGAGAGGATTCGGGAGGCGTTGGGGGGAGATCTGAAACTGGATGCGAGGGGGACGGTGGGGGTTAAGTTGGGGTTGTGGAGGGAGAGTATTTGGTATGTGGGGAGTGGGATTGGGGCTAGTGTTCGACTGTGATTTTTATGGTTCTTTCCTTTTCCTTTTTGGCTGTGGTCTCGGTTGTGGTCTCGGTTGTGGTCTTGGTTGTGTGGTTGTGTGGTTGTGTATAGCTAGCCTTTTCTTATTCCCTTTTTCCTTTTTACAGTTGCATTATGGGGTTGGAGTTTCTTCTTTTTTCCATAATTTTTTGGATCTGAGGTGGGATGGGTGGGATGAGGGGGATGGGTTAGGTAAACATGGACTTTTTTTTTTGTTACAATAGCGATATGAGGGCGTTTTATAGAGGGGTGGTAGTGGGTTGTTAGGTTGTTGGGTTGTTTGGTTGCTTGGGTGCTTGGTGGTTGGTGGTTGGGCTGCTGGGGGTTTTGATTATGTATAGATTATTTAGATAGGTCATGCATTCATGGTTCTGGTATTGTCTATCTTATTATTTTTCTCTTATTTGGATGTATGGGATTTGATATGTTATAGAACACCGTGATGTGATGCGATGTGATGTGATGCGATGTGATGTGATGCGATGTGTTCTAATCTTGCTTGGAGGGGATAATGGGATGTCTGAAATTGTGTTGTTGGGGAGAAGGGGGGGAAGGGGGGTTGTCTTTAGATGACGAAAATGGGATGGGATGGCGAGAAGATGAAGAATTGAATTGCTGTGATACTTGTATGTATCGTGGTTTTTTCAGGGGAGAAATATGTGAGAGTCTTTATTAGAAACTAGAAAAAAGGGGAAGGGAAAGAAAAGAAAAAGAAGAGAAAGGATTAACGGTGTAGTGAGTGGGTATAGTACATACTCCATTCTACTCAGGGGAACTACAAGTAACTTCGAGTCGTATCCTGAGTAACTACTCTACTCTACTCTACTCTACTCTACTCAGGCGTACTCAAAGTAACTCCGAATATACCTAATTACTAGTAACTACCCTCCTCTACTCTACTCGGACTACTCGGATTACTAACCCAAGTAGTAGTGTAGCTTCTACTCACACTGCTCATCGAATTCTCTTGTTTAGTAGGATTCGAGATGGCGTTAGAGTACGACTTCTAAATGTTGGATCGGTAAATTAGACATAATTATCTCTCTGGTCTACTGTATGCTTTTATGGTTTGCTTATAAGACTGTTTTTAGCATATTTTTGACTTAGCAGTTTACAAGTTAAAGTTAACGGGTAGTTTCGTCTCAAATGGATTCCCAACACAAGGAACCCATTGCGAGTAGAGAAAAAAGGCAAGGAAACGAGTATTTCAAATGCATAGAATTAGATAGACACACAAGGATCAGCTACTATCCACCCAATTTCTGATTTCTTATTTCTACAACATCCGAAAAATAGTGAGCCTCCCTTATCTGCGAAAATACAACGCCGGTGCACCAGATACAAGTTTTTGTGTTGTTTTGTTTTCTTATTTTTACCACGTGAGTTGGAACCTATTCTAATAATTTGGGACAAAGTCTTTCTATCCTGGGGGGAGGGTGCTGGCATCTACGATGTCGTCGGCTTCTTTGATGAGCTCGGTTTCGTTGGCGCCATAGAGGGGGGAACGGGGGAGGGCCATGAGACCTGTTCGTGCGGATTCGAGGATTCCGAAGGGGGAGATGAGTTTCATGAAGGAGTCGATTCGGACCGGTTTTGCTGAGCTGTTGGGGGTTCGTTAGTGTGAGGTTACTGGGGTGAGGTCATGGAATATCTTACACTTCGACGATGCAGCTGTTTGTGCTGATATCCAAGACCTTTCCGCCGAATTGATGGGTGAAATACGTGATGGATTTCAGATGCTCATGTTTATGTCTCAAGGCCTCGGAGAGGGCAAGTTTACTAGGGTGGAAGTCATCGCCCAGCTTCTTGGCTTCTGAACGTCGCAATGCCCATTCTTCCTGCTCCTCCAACGTCTCTCCCTCGCTGGTGGTGATTTCTCGGTGATGAGCTTGCAATTCCTCAAAGTATTCAGGACCGAGGATGTTGATCTTTGCGAGGAGGAGTTCTCGTTGAACTAGAGGGGCGCTGGTGTAGTCTAGAACTGCCCAGACAGGGACCAAATCTTCCAATTGACGTCGTGCCTGCTCTACCACTCCATCTTGGCCTGATAAGACAATTGTCATGCGTGAGAGGTCTTCGACTTCGGTGTTGCATACGACCAAGGAGTCAATGTTGAAGCCTCGTGCTGCGAGAATGCCAGAGACGCGAGAGAGGACTCCGGGTTCATTTTGCACCAGGCAGTTTAGGATATGACGCTTTGGAGGGGCAGCAGAGGGGGTGGGAGTTTCGTAGAGGATGTTGGATACGGCTGCTTGGGCGGACCAAGAAGGAGGAGAATCGGATTGTGGGAGAGGGTAGATGCGTTTGTGGAGAGCTTTGTATGCGAGAGCTGAGGTGGATGAAGCTGTGGATTCTGCTCGCAATTGCTGGCGCGATAGCAGGGCGGTGGATGTTCGAGGGATGGCAGCACGAATTGGCAGAGCGAGGATGGCTTTTCGTGAGGCCATGATGATGGATGAGGTGCCTGTGAAGGCTGTGAATAGTATTTCTGGAATTTTGCCCGTCCTCCTTCTCAATGGCTTCAGCAATTGAGAAATGTAGGTGAGTCAAATCTGGTCGAGACGGTCCCAGGTCGGGACTGAGAAATGGTGGAGCGGAGGCCGATTATCGGCCAAAAACGAGGCTAGCTTCACGAGGTTTTAGCGGTTCTGGGGTTCTTTGTATCACGGCACCCACTCCACTGTTTTGCACCAACCACCCAACCACCTCACGCCGCCCACAAAGTCATGAGGCATGAGGCTGAAAAGTACTCCCCTGCCTAGCCTGTGCGTCGTCTGTCCAGGAAATCGGTTCTCTTCAGTCAACTTTGCGCCTCATCCACCACATCCAATCTGCATCGCTATTGCAGCATCAGATACCAAGATGGATGACACAGAGCGACGCACGGCAAAGCGCTCGCGCTTTGATCAGAAAGAACCCGAACCAAAGAGGGCCTCACGATTTGACAGAAGGTCAAGATCCCCCCCAGCCAAAAAGACCGAGTCTCGACGAAGCCGAAGCCCTGTCGAACGCAAGCCTGATAGTCCAGCGACCGACGCCTCGAAGAAGAGCGCCGTTGATCCCGCAGCAGCAGCAGGTTCGTCCCTACAGACCTCCTATACTACGATGACCAACCCTTGCTAACCTCTTTTCCAATAGCCGCCGCCGCCGCAAGAATCAACGCACAAATCCAAGCCAAGAAAGGCATCCAGCATGTCGACGTCCCACCGATCCGATCCCAAGAACCTACAGCAGCAGTATCACCTTCCCCAAAGGGCGATGGAGGAGCAAGTAACAGCGCAGCACAAGTCAATGGTGAGATGTACATTGCGGATGGCGATTATATCAAAGACATCGAAGTCAATGACCTCCGCAATCGTTATACACTGACCAAAGGTTCTACGCAAAAGATGGTAAATACTCCTTGTGTTAATATTCCACTGATACACTCAGGCTCTTCCTCATCAGATATAGCTACTTTGGTGGACCAAATACATCCTCTTTTTCCTTTCTCTAGCTTCTGGCCTTTTTGTGTTGTGGGACTTTCAAACTTACCTGAAGCTCAAACATAGCACTTACTAAACAAACCTACCTATTGGCATCTGCTGACTCCCGCTGCGTGACATAGATTAAAGAGGATACCGGAGCTGGTACGCTACACCTATACCTACAACTTAATGTTTTTTTTAGAGAGCTTTCATGTTGACTTTTCAAGATGTCACTACGCGTGGAAATTATTATCCTGATAAAAGCATGGCAACGGCCGCTGTAAGTATTCTCCCTGGTTCTTGAATGCGCAAGGCTAATTTTGTCCTAGAATCCACCACTTTATCTCCACGTTACGAGTACCACCAAGCGAGGCCTTGAACAAGCAGTTCAAAAGATTGAGGAATTAATGAAGCAGGAACTCCCTAACCTAGTTGATGAACGAAGATTCCGTCGCAGAGAGCCGGAGAACTTCGAGAGAGACGAGTTTGGTAGAGTGAGTAGTAGTCACGTTCAACAACCCTTCAAATATGCTGACATGAATATAGAAAAAATGGCCTGAAGAGAAAATCCCTATTGATTTTGTTCCGATTCCAGGTTTTAATCTTCGTGCTCAGGTCGTTGGTCATGGAGGTGCTTATGTCAAACACATCCAGCAAGAAACTCAATGTCGTGTCCAGATCAAAGGACGAGGTTCTGGTTTCATGGAGCATGGCACCGGTCGTGAGAGTGAGGATGACATGTATTTGCACGTTGCGTAAGTATTTTGGCATGCGATTCTGGTATACTGCTAATGATTTATAGTGGTCCTGATCCAGAAAAGGTCAAGCAAGCAAAGGAACTCTGCGAGGATTTGCTAAAGAATGTCAGAGAGCAGTATGAGGAGTTCAAGACCAGACCACCACCACAACGTGGCTATGGAGCTCCAAGCACTGGTTACGGAGGTGAACGTGGCTATGGTGATCGCGCCCCAGATAGATCCAACTCCTATGGTGGAGATCGCGGACATCACAATGATCGTGGAGATCGTGGTGACCGAAATGACCGAAATGATAGAGGAGATCGTCAAGGTGGAGGTGGGTATGGGAGTTACAATAACAATTCACCGGCTCCTCCGACACCAGGCACAGCCATGAGTCCAACTACCCAAGCAGCACCTGGAACTGATAGCCCAAATGCTCAAGCTGAATATGCTGCCCAATACGCTCAATATTATGCTGCAAATGGAGGAGATCCATACGCAGCTTATGGCGGTTATGCTGGATATGTTGCAGCTTACCAACAGTACTATGCCCAGACGGCTGCTCAACAACAAGCTCCACCAGGCCCCCCAGGTGCTTCTGCTCCGCCGCCACCGCCAAGTGAAGCACCTCCTCCGCCGCCCCCAGGAGCTGTGCCAGGTGGTTACAATGCAGTAAGTTGCGAATCCCCCCCCCCCCCTACGGTGTAGCAATTCGTGGCAGTCAGTAAAATCTTTTACTGGATTATCTTGGAGAACCACTGGTAGTTCTGAACCACTTCGCACAATATCTCATATTGTGCGAGTAGGCCTCGAATAATCAGCATTTGTACTTGAACATTCTCCGACATGGTTCTTACAATAGAAGTCCGTACTGACCTCTGCTACGAATACCTACACATACTATCTCGCCTTCTTTGGCAAGACAGTACTAACTATCTTCCAGGTCCCTCCACCACCAGGAATGTGATTCGTCTTTTAACTATTGACCCTCATCTACTTCTCACTACTTCTTTAGGTTGTCTCATGCAATTTTAGGGTCGGGTCCATTAGTTTGTTAGTCGGATAGTGACCGGGACGGTGAGAAACAAAAGAATTTGCAGGATAAATCAATTTTTCAATTGTACACTAAACGCTCTCTTTTCCCATGCTTAACCGTGAATGATCCCCCCCCAACGCCGATAATGCAAAGATCCCAAATACCAAATGCATAGAGTCCAATTCCTATTCTTTCCCAATCAATCGATGTAGTCAATGTAATTCAGCACTTCGGTCCAATCTTCGGACCCTGGTTCCCCGGGTGCAATCACTTCTTCCTCTTCCACTTCCTCGGTGTCTTTGAATGTGAGTCTTTGGCCGTAGGATATGCATAGTTCCTCGCCTGCTTTGATGTCTCGGAGGGCGGTGTAGGTCATTAGTTTGTTGGCTACGTCTCGATCCCAGCCTACATTTTGATTGGGGACTGAGCTGTGGGTGGGTTTGGAGTTAGTATTACTATTTTTGGAGATGTTTTTGGAGATGTTTTTGAGGAAAGTTGTAGGGATCAGGAATACGTGAGGAGGAAATGAGAAGAGTAGAGAAGAAGTGTCATAAAACAACATGGAAGGGAACTCGGAAAATACGCACTGGTTAAACATGCTTCCCAGGCCGAGGATTAGTGCTTGGGTTTGCGTGGGTGGTTTTGGGGAGCCGTTGACTTGTTTTCGGGGGATGCTTCCAGTTTGATTTGGAGATGTGAGGGGCCAGTTACTGGCCATTCCAAATTCTATTAGTAGCTGCTTTTATAAAAAACGGAGAAGGTGTAGGTAGGTAGGCGGGGGTAGGAGAAGAGGGGCGATCACGTGGGGTTGAATGGGGGGACGAACTAGGTGTAATGGTACAACTCGGTTTCCTTGATGTGTTTCTCATTTTCGCCCGGGTCGAGGACGAGGACGGGGCAGATTTCTAGGATTGTACGGGAGGGGATATCTCGACTGGCGAAGACTCCGCGGCCTGTATTTTTTTAGGGGTTTGTTAGTTGAAAGTTGACTGAGGGGTTTTCTTTGGGGTGAATGTTGTTGTTCTTTTTTTTTTGGAGGGGAAGGAACCTTTTGGTGTGTTTAAGACTAATAGTAGACCTTCTGCTCTTTGGAGGGGGATTCCGGTGGATATATCACTGGTGTTGGAGGATCCTGTGGTTGAGGATGTCATGGTTGTTTGGGAGCCTATGGATATTTGGGAGTGGTAAGGTAGGAGGCCCGATGTGGTTGTTCCTCTTTTTTTATTATTTCGAGATGAGATCGGATTGCCCTGTCGCGATAAGAAAGGCGGTGGGGTTTATCCCCGCACTCTTTTTTTGGAGGAGACAACCACCAACCAACGTCGGGTCAGTCAGGTTGATCAAGCTCAGCTCTTACGAATTTGCAACACGAGGATTCCCTTTTTTTTTTTGGTGACACGCAAACATATGGCTTGAGGGGCGAGAGATAATATGGCGCAACAGCGCGGTGCTAATCCAGGGGACGCGATCAAGGAACCACATTCTGTTTCGCTCAAGGTCTTGAGGTAATGTTTACTTCACACATTCCAGCAAGAAATCCAGTTCATAAATACTAATTAACTCTCTTGACTCCCAGACTTTCCCGACCCTCCCTTTCCATCCAACATCCCCTCCCTCTCCCAACCCCAGCGGCCTCCCCATCAAACTCCCCGAATACCTTCCCGGCCCTCTCCTCCTCCCTCGCATACCCCTCCTCCAAAAACGACGCCTTCATCCTCTCCCCCCTCCTCACTCTCCCTCCGGCTTTCGGCTCCGCGTATGTAGGCGAGACATTCAGCTGCACATTATGCGCCAACAACGAGATCCTGCAGGGCTCCTCGAATGCGAAAACCATAAGCAACGTTCGAATCGAAGCCGAGATGAAGATCCCCTCGTCCAAAATCCCCATCCCCCTCCCTCTCGGACCCTCACATCCTCACGATAACGACCATAACAAAGAAGCTGCAGGGATCGACCTCCCTCCAGCACGCAGTCTCCAAAAAGTCGTGAATTTCGACCTAAAAGAGGAGGGGAGCCATGTTCTAGCTGTTACTGTGACGTATACCGAGACGACGGCGACGAGTGGGAAGGTTAGGACGTTTAGGAAATTATATCAGTTTGTTTGTAAAGGGTGTATGGTTGTCCGCACTAAAACTGGACTTTTACCCCCCTCTACCACCTCTACCACCTCCTCTCTAAAGAAATGGGCACTAGAAGCTCAACTCGAGAATTGCGGTGAGGAAACTATCGTCCTCGATACCGTTGACCTCGATACGAAACCGGGGTTTCGTGGGAAGGGATTGAATTGGGATATCGATATTGATCCTGAGGGTGCGGGGGAGAAACCCGTTCTTATGCCTGGGGATGTGCAGCAGGTTTGCTTTTTGCTGGAGGAAATCGAGGGGGAGGGGGAGAGAGAGGTAGTGGATGGAAGGGTGGTGTTTGGGAGTTTGAGTTTGGGGTGGAGGGGGACGATGGGGAATCGGGGGTTTTTGAGTACGGGGAGTTTGGGGGCTAAGCTTGTTTGAGGGGGAGGGAGGGGAGGGAGGAAGAGGTGGTGGTGGGGTATCTGGATGAGGGGGTGAGCTGTATTTGGGCGTTTTCCGTTGCGTGGAGTTTGGGGTGTGTTTTTGAGGGTTATTTAGAAATGAAGTCGATTTTTTTCGTCTGTCTCCTCTGCGGGTGGGCGATTAACTGGCAGGTCTATGTTCCATCTTGCCATATCTGCTTCGTTCCCTTTACATCTCTCTTTCAAACATCGCACTCTGATATTCCCGACACGACCCTCTCCTCTCCTGCACTCGAAATTGTTCTTCGAGAGAATTCCCACTATTTTTGAATCGTAAGAAATACCAAGTCTCCCCTAATGATCCTCGCTAGCTACCATCAAGCTTCCATTCTTTCCTTTTACGTAGCTATGCGAGAGTATTCCCAGTTTCCATCTATTTCTCATGAGACCGGGGAGCGTTCTTAGTGGGAGAATCGCTGCTTTCCCTGTTTGGCCTATATGGCAGCAGTGAGTATTCTGGTTATGGGATGGAGCACCGGAATATCTTTGCCGTTGAAGCTGGGCCTTCTGAAAGGGTATTTCTGCAGTTGATTATTTAGGGTTTTAGTATCGTGAAATATAGAACTGAAATAATAATCAAGAAAACGTTCGGGCTTCTTAGATATTTCGCTTATAAGCCAATCATGTCCAGTCGAACGAACCACGACTAAGTTTCAACTAATTCCTTCTTTTACTTATATAAACTCATTTCTTTACTTTGTAGCTGGGTTTCCCTCAAAGATCTTAGTGATTAATGACGATCAGTTACGTGCTAACAATTCAATGAGTGGCTTGTTCCTGAGAGAACTTGACATTCATTTCTCTTAAACTACAGTCGAGTACTTACCTACCCAACCAGTCGAAGCACCTCGGATTCTTTTGATACATTACCTTTTTTTATACTTAGTCCCAATAAAATTGTAAAACAATATAACCATTCCATAAAACCTAACGCGCGCGCCGTCCATTCCCAACCCGACCACAGATTTTTTTCAAGCACCTAACATTCATACTACATTCTCAACTACCCACCCATTCTCAATTCCTATATCCTACAAACCGTGTAGTCAAAATACACACCCCTTATAAGTCTCAAAACTCACCGAATGACTCGGATCTATCTCAAGTTCCACAATTCCCTCCACTTCACCCGGAAACATGATAAATAAGACAGTATTTGATATCAACTACAAAATGACGTCTGAAGGTACTTTGGCGGAGTGGCTAACGCGATGCCCTGCTATTGATCCTATCAAAGTCAGGCATTTCCTTCGGGAGTGAGTGTTCGAATCACTCAGGTATCATCCACTTTTTGGAATTTTTTAGGGTTGGATTTTCTTTCGTTCTTTTGGAGTGGAGGTTTGTTTTGTTGTACATTGGTTGTTTTTGGGGTATCGGATTGTGAGAATGATGGAGAGATGGGAGTGGTGGGTTTCTTTTGGGGAGGAGAGGGGGGAGGAAGGTGGTGGAGGATTGGGTGTTGATAAGTTTTGTCTGGGTAAGAATTAATAATGTCACTATCCTGTCCTTTATGTGTGAGAATTGGCATCTAGCTATACTAGAAGCTCTCACTCTCGGTATTTCAAAGGATCTACTTACATTCCTTTTGAAATTTATTGAATTTGTATGTACTAAATCCATGCCGTTGAGGGATTCTCCCATTACGCGAGTACAAATCAATACTTGGAAAACAAAAACAAGCTGTAGTTCCACAATCCCATTCAACCTCCAACCATCAACTAAAAAGCAAAATCATGCCATCATTCATCACTACACTCTGGAGGTGGACACTTCTGGCTGTCACATTTCCCAACCACGCAGCCTCGCTGCGCCCTCGTCCCATTGACAATGACACTGAACTTATCCCGATGAATCATCTGTCCGCACACCGACTTGACGCCGGGTTTCAACTCGGTCTTGCAGTTTTAATGGTGGGTGATGGCTTCGACGTTCTTCAGCACCTCGCTACATGGTTTGGTGAGTTCCTTGGGGTGCTGGAGATTGGAAGAAGGTGTTAGGTATTGTAGCAAGAAAGCAAGTATTGAGGTAGGTAAATGGCAAGAAATAGATATGAAAAGGGATACGGTACTAACCTTCTCATAGAGAAAAGCTAGCGCGTTCGTATTTCCCCGCACTCCATTTACCGCTGTACATAAGTGTTTTGACGTTCTACAAATTGTAGGGTCTTTTACGGGGGGAGGTCGCTTGCCACCGTAATTCGGGGGTGGGCTGGATTCTATCGCGGCGATGTCGAATTCGTCGGCCCAGGACCAGCTTTGGGGGTTGCTTTCTTGACAGCATTTTATTTCGTAGTTTTGCGCAATTTTGGATTAGTTTCTTTTTCTTGTTTTGGAGTATGGTGGGAGATGGGTTGTTTTGTGTACTTACGATTCCAGTGATACAGGAAATTAGTAAAGTAAGTTTCATTTTGATACTTGGATTGGGATAAGTTAAAGCTCTTGTTTGGGAATTTGTAGTTGCAAAATTGTGTAGAGGAGAGCGAGGCCAGAAGGGAAGGCAGAGAATTTATACTCCAGGGGAGGGGGTTCAGTTATTCACATATTGAATTTGGAGTCTTTGAATCACTCTTTTGAAAATACTGGATCACCTCTCTTCTCTGACTCCACGTACTCAATAGGCGCGGAATTTTGTTCCTCTGCTATTTTTGATGTGATTGAAATTACTCCCACTTACCTCGCTCCCATGAGACAAAGGATGGTTAGCCTTCCTTAGTCTCTTCGAGAACAATCGTCCCCAGTTCCTTGGTTGTTTTTTATAGGTTGTCAGTCTCCTTTTTCTTGGTTTTGTCGGTCGTCATTTGCCCTTCTCGACGCTTCGGTTTCTGGAAACTAGAGCTGGTCATTTGTCAACCCGAGGTTTTGTTACAACCATAATAGCTAGCCATCTTTATACAGTAAAATCTACAGAATCCAAGAGCAGGGTCCTTTGTTTGTTTAAGAACACCAAAGCTCCCTGTCGTGTCAGAATGATACATTTGTTTGAGGACCGCGCACTTGCTTGGCTTGAGTCCACATCTTTCCTGGTATATTGTCATCTTTCACATTGAAAGGCTCAACTCCTAAGTGATGGCTCAAGGTGACCAAGAAGGTGCGCTACACTTCGGGTAGCATCATCGTTTCTTTTGTGTATTGCAGACTGCGGTATTGCTGTGCAAGTTACCTGAGGGGCAGTGCTAAGCATATACTTTGAGATTCTTGGGAAATAGAATGAGCCTGCAATCTTCGCAAGTCTGAGGATGCTGAGCAGCCATGAAGTTCTGTGATTTGTGTTAAGTTTTTAAGAAGGCTTAAGAAGTAGCAAGTAATCGGTGAATCAAAGGACAACCAGAAAGGTTAAATTTAGGAGAAAATAAATTGTACTTCAACTCGAGATTTAGTTCCAGAATTGGCTTGGACAAAGAGGACATTGCGAAGCAAACTTGTGCTACTCATATTTTAAAATCGTTGGCTACTTGATTTTTATCTGCCACCTATTTCCAGCGCAAACATGTTGGTATGATTTTTTTAAGCGAGGGGCCCGTTGGTTCTTTTGTCAGGATTTGTTGGTATGACACTCAGCCACCTTCCCCAAGGCACAACATACGAGAGCACCTAACTCCCGACCAGTCATCGAATAGTACCGGTAATCGAATACGGGGAATCGCGCCAAGTCATGCATGAAACATTCCTCCCGTGTGAATTGTTTGTCTCACGCTCGCTCATATCATGTGACCACCTCTCTTCTTAACCACCTCCTCTTCAACCTAGCACCAGATCATAATCAGCACCTTCCATAAATCCAATACTCTCTTCTAATTGACAGAGCCTTGAGTCTCCGCGATCAT
Source organism: Hymenoscyphus scutula (assembly GCA_001399465.1). NCBI lineage: Eukaryota > Fungi > Ascomycota > Leotiomycetes > Helotiales > Helotiaceae > Hymenoscyphus > Hymenoscyphus scutula. The sequence continues at coordinate 76,477 of LKTO01000027.1, read as the reverse complement.
GCATCTTACCTCTCTCCTCTTCAGCATCCTTGCTTTTGCAAGCTTGGTAAGCACTCTCCAACTACCGACAATCCTTTCAACTCCCACGAAAACAGGTACTAACACACACAGGTAAAATCCACACCAAGCGCCCACAATACCACACCTCGTAGTTTAGTAGTACGTTAACCTCTCACCCCAACTATCCCGTCCTACACATAACCATTATTTACTCACCAACATTCCAGCCCGACCCCATCATAAAATGCTGCCGAGACTTCAACGTCCACGGCTGGGGAGCAGCAGACTACCTCTCCATCAAACCACCCTCACAACGAACCCTCGCAATCGACGCGGGTCCCGGAAAATGCCAGAATCTATTCACAACACCTACCTCGGAGGAAAATAAGAAAAAAGGCATCGAGCAACCTCTAAGTAGTAGTTTGTGGATTTGTAACGATGTTTGTCCCCATTTTCTCCTTATCCTGTCTCATCCAACTATTCACTTTCCAAAATTTCTTGGGAAGAGAAACTAATTAATTCCTTCCAGCTCCCGACTAAAACTGAATTCGACAGCCTATTCACTACTGTGGCTCTTTCAAGTCTCAAGGCGAAGTGCCCTGTCGATGGAGTTGGAGGTCACCTTTTTTGTGGACAGGCTTTTTGGCAGTATCAGGGTGAACTTTGGGGGGCTCCGGTGAATTATAATTTTAATGTTATTGTTAATGGAACAAATCCGGGAGTGTAGACTCGTTTTTGGGGTACTGGAATACAGAGTTATTATCATCATTCGGAGTCAGGTGTTGCTTTGGCAGAACTATCAAGAGGTTGGGGGTATGATTCACCAGACACCACACTTGTTTGTCTAGTTCCTTGTGAGTAAGCTATTAAGCCACTACTAAGCTACGAGGAGGCTATACATGGGCTGTGAGAAGTAATACACCCCCATTTCTTTTTGAATGCTCATCCTCTATTGACAGAGTGGTACCTCGAGACCTGCTTGACCGAGGACAGAAATGCAACAAAACCAAGCTTCGAGCTTCTATACTCCAGTAATAGAATGATTACATGGAAAGTTTATAGAAAGATTGCAACAATGAGTAGAATAAATATTATTCTATCTAAGTTAGTTTGAACATACATCCTATCTCTACTACAACGCTCCAATCGTTACATCGCTCTTTGCAGATTCTCAATCTCCTCTTTCGCAAGATTGTGCACTTCTTCCTTAGGTCCAGTGATGTTAATCTACCGAGAGTTACCTGATCTAACGTCAAAGCATTACTTTTGATCGACAGTCTCGAACAGTTCCTTTTCTTGGATGTGTATTCGTAGGGATTTAAACTCCTTACTGTTGTACCCCAACCTCTTTTCAATGTCATCTGATTTCAATAACAATATCCCCCTTTCCTAAAGGCGAGCGTTAAGACTTCCCTCGAATATATCCTCCGGCATGTTCTCTAGGAAAGCTTGGGAGAGAGTTAAACAGTGTCAAGCGACCTTTAAAGAGTGAATGCATCCACAAGCCACCAGACACCCTTAGCTACCACAGTCAGAAGACAGATCATAAGTTCCGCTGGAACAGGGAACCCCTTGTCTATACTTTGTTCAATGAAACTAGAGTACTGAGAACTACTTCCTTTGATCTCTTGCGAAGTATGTCACCGGTAGGAATGTGACAGAAGCAGACCGCCTCTGTAAGTTTGGTATACTGGTACCTTTGCCTACGCCAGGACAGCTTGTAAAAGTTAGATGGCAAGAACTAATTACGAATATGATCGTCATTCGCAATCATTTCTCCCGCAATGAGTGTTCTTCCTTTAAAAGAAGATTTTTTAAAATCCCAGAAGTATGCAATTTTTAGCAGGGACTCTAACAACTTAAGAAGTTTCTTAAACTGCGGATATTTCAAGATATTTCAAGATATATCTGACTGCATGGATTCAGCATTCGTGGCTATCTACTCCGTAGGTTATCTGAGCTACATCGGAGTCGCGAGCTTCACTGTCCATAGAGTAAGACTCTCTCGTGCTTTTGGGACACGCGTGCGAGATTTCATCACGGGTGTTCTCCATTTCATCCTAATCAAGTCCCGTCTGCAACCAGGGATCCTCACGAAGCTCTTTTGCTGTCTTTCTATCTTCCGGCAGCCACTGTAGCATTTTCCTGACAAAGCTGAGGAAAAGCGCTTTTTCTTCTCCTGACATGCACGTTATGCAGTCGTTAAGTTTGATACCCCTGGGAATGATTTCAGGGTGATTGAAGTAGCCTGTAATAGAAAATCAGAATTGCAATTTGGGAGGGCGGAGTATTTGAACATTAGACATGCCTTTTGAGTCGAAGAATGGCCCACCATAGTCTTCATGAGCGGTATAGCACCAAGTCCCGTCTGGGCGAGGAAATGACCGTTTCCATGGGATGTCACGCCAATGTTTCTCTTGATTAATGAGATTTCGTGGCGGTGGCCCAAGAAGCGCAATCATCTCCGCAAGATGTGCTTTTGCAGTGTACACGCCATTTTGTGATTTAAGGTGGCCAAAGAGCTCCTTATTCTCTAATAGCTCAAAAAGCTACAAGAATATATCTCCGCTATTACATGTATACCCAGTATGGCTCGAAATACTTACAAGGACACCTAAATTCCAAATATCGGCACTATATGACCATGGAATTCCCAGCAGGACCTCTGGGGCGTGGTACAGAGGTGGCTGTATCGGATGACGCAAGGATTCCTCTCCATCTCCTTGGTGTGCTAGACCAAAATCAACAATCTTTGGTAGTATCCAATACGACTTCAGGGTACCGAAGTCATTGTGTGAGAGGTAAATGTTCCGATCGCTGGCTGTTTTCCGCGGCATTGGAGAGTCACCTTGAGCCTTCACGTACTCTTCGGTGACGCTCAGGTCCTCGAAAGACATGAGAATATTGTCTACCTTAAGATCTAAAGAAAAGGTCAGTAGTGGCCAATAGAGGTATCAAGAATATCTGAAGAACAAACCAGTGTGGATAATCTGGCAATCAGAATGGAGATACTCCAACCCTTGTAATATGAAGTCGACATATACCTTAAGAAGTTGAGGCGGAATACTGTCTCCAACGAGACGGTGTTGAAATTGGCTCAAAGGTTCCCGCATAACGTCGAAAACCAGACATAAGTGAGTAGCTCCGGTGGGGCCGGTAGCTATAAAATCGTCGATCGCAGCCCTGACGAACGCAAAGCCAGTGGGAGAAGGGTCTTTAGTGAGGTGTTTATTGATTTCGAGTTCGTGTAGGACCATGTCACCGAAATCCGGATTAGAAGCAGTAATCTTAAGAGTCACGTATTGGAAAGTCATTCTTGGAAATGTCAGACTTCAACCTTGATTCGAGAACGAGTGGTTCTTACCGCTCTAGATCCTCCGCGAGCCATACAGTAGAAGATGAACCCCATCCGATCTTTGTTAGGATCTCATATCGATTGTTGAAAACCTGTCCGGGATCTGCAGGGTAGAAAAACTCAGGTCGATAGCCGGGTACTTGCTCCTCCTCAACCGGTACATCAGGAGGTATTCTTCTTGGTCGTCGAGAAGGGCTCATTATCGAGGGGTTCATTATCGTCCTTGATTCAATATGTAGCAAGCGTGAGCGAAATGGCTTGACAAATCGACGAAATTGTTTGCACACAATCATTGTCAACTGCTTTTGAAAGGAAGTTGCTTCGCTGTGGTCGTCTCATGTGTCACCCTGGAGATGCGAAGGGCGCTTACATTGTAACCCTCCATCCCTGCTCAAACCTTCAACTGCCCGCATCACAACACCACTATAAAAAGTATACAAGTGGAGGAATTCAGAAAAGGCTCCCTGAGAGTCTCTGAGAATTGTTCTACTTTTTATATCAATTTTTTGAGCGTGTTTTGCGCACGGAAGAGATAGTGGACTAGCACGTGTTGCGTGACATACGGTGGAGGGGACTAGGGGGGGGGGTACAATACTTAACCACCGTGCTGGTTTTTGTGTCCAATCATGGTCACTTATTGGGTATGTATGACTTTTGTTGGAATGGGATTGCAAACAAAACTCCTGCCTAAAACCAAGAGGATGGCGGGAACGAGTAGCTTCTGTGTGCGACTATGTAGAGCTCATATTTGCCGGCATTCCACTCAACAATCAACATCCTCTTCATATTTCCGGCATTTCGTAACAATTCTATCCTAGTTATGAGCTCCTCGAAGACCTCGAAAGCGATCACTTAGGCGCTCAGAGGCACCACATCGGACGTGGGAAGTGTTCTTAAAAGAGTTGCAAGAGGCATTAACGCTGTACCTGCACTGGCCCAAAAGGCTGAAATGGGTCTGGGAAGAGAGAGGAGAGGGAAGCGGGACTGGGGGATCTTGATTATGTTGGCGTCCTTTAGTTGAGATACATACAAGTCAGAATTGTAGATTAAGCCGTCTCTCCATTCATTCATTCATTTATTCCCTTCTCTTTATACCTAATACTACTCTTCCCTTCCCTCTATAGCCTCTCTCTGTAACCTCCCCCCCCCGCCCGCTTCTTTTACAATTAAATAAATAAAATAAAATCCTACTAAAAATCCTTTCTAATACATCCTTCAAAATACACTAATCGTCGGTTATACTAACCTACTCGTCTATCTACTACTATTCTATCTACGAGAGGTTTAGGTCTTTTAATTAGAGCGGTCTTTTAATTAGGTTAACTAGAATATTAGATAATCTACTTCTAGTGTATTAAAACCTACTTTCTAGCTATATATAAGTTATAGAAATAGAAGTAGGAATAGAAGTAGAAATATAGTCTATTCTAGTTAGTTTCTATATATATTTCCTCTATTAAATAGATTAGAATTTACCTAATCTACTACTTCTAAATCCTTCTCTATATTAAACTCTATATCCTCTTTCTTAAAGCTCTTATTATAATCTATATATAGGTTCTATTAGAGCTTATAGTAAATACTAGTAAGTTAAACTATAAAGATATCTATATATAAGAAGAATCGATTATCCTTTCTAATATAGAGTTCTTACTAGCTTATATATCTAGTCTATCTATTCTAGAAGATTCTACTAAGCTTAGTTACTAAGTACTATAGGATATTATTAACCGAGGTCGTGTAAATACGTCGCTAGAGTATTCTAAGATTTACTCTATAGATGTAACTCTTAATAGATTCTCTATTAGAAGACGTCTCTCTATATCTACCTCTCTATCTCTTACTCTCTTCTCTCTTATTAATAAAAGATAATTATCTCTTAAATTTAAAAGGTTAATCTTATTAGTATACTTTTTATATAGAATATATCTACTAGTCTTTAATCTATTAAGCTCTAAGCTATATTTATCTCTTATATTTATAAAATCCTAAAGTGAAATTAGATATAAACTCTTCTCTATCTCTCTATTAAGCTTCTTTTACTTAATCTTAAGAGAAGTATAAGCCTTATTATACTTATTAATAGTAGCTATTATCTAGTAATTATATAATTTTCTTATAATTACCTTCTCTTTTATAAGTCTAGATAACTTTATTAATCTTAGAGTTATAGTATCTATAGCTTCTTATTCTTCTATTCTAAGTATATATCTATTCTAGCTAGCTTTTCTTCTTCTTTCTTCTTAAATTAACTTCTAAGTATTCTTATAGATATATTTAGTAATAGAAGCTTTATAAATTAGAGGCTAGAAAGTAGAAAGAAGAAGCTTAAAGTTAGCTCTTATAGAAGAAGAAGAAGAAGAAGTATTAACTTTAGCTTAAATCTTCTTAAGATCTAGATATACTTAGTTAAGTATTATTAGTTAGAATAGTATAGGTATAGGTAGTAAGTAAGAGAAAGAGAGGTCTAGATTAGAGTAAACTCTTATCTTTTTTAAGGTAAATTTAGATCTAATAAGCTAAAGTCTAGAGTTCTAGAAACTCTTTAGAATAGTTCTAACTTTAAAGATATTATCTCTTATTTCTTAAAGATTAAAGAGAAAGTTAGTAACTCTATACTAATAGTTTCTAAAATATAAAGCTCTCTAAATTATATAAGAATACTAGTATTTATAGAATTAAATAATAGTAATATCTAATAGTTATATAATATAGATTAATATAGTTTACTACTAAGTCAGATATATTACTAAGTCGGCTACTTAAAATATATATAAAAAACGTCTATATAACTCTAGTAAGAATCTATAATTCTTAATAAAAACTAATAAAATTAAAAAATCTCTTTAGTTACTATATAAATAAGTAATATTAAGATTTATAGACGCTTACTAGCTATAACTAACGATTCGCTAAAAATTACCTCTATATTTATAGAGTTTTTTTAATTTCTTTAATAACTTAGCTATTATAATTAGTAAGTATCTAAGATTTCTAATATTACTTATATATATAGTAATAAAGTAAAGTTTTTAATTTTATTAATTTTTATTAAGAACTATAGATTTTTACTAGAGTTATATAGACGTTTTTTATATATATTTTAAGTAGTCGACTCGGTGATATAGTCGACTCGGTAGTAAACTATATTATATTATACTTAATAGTAAGCTTTTTAAATAATTTACTTATATAAGAAGAGTAAGAATTATAAAGTAATATAGCTAGACTAGACTAAGTTAGTTATTAATATAACTACTTTTACTTAAACTAAAGATTTCTTATTCTATCTATCTCTTATTTATCTAATTCTCTAAGTAGTATTACTCTAATAATATAATTATTTAAGAAATAAAACCTCTACTTATATTAATACTCTCTATAAGAGTAACTTATTATCTATTCTCTAGACTATCTAAGTACTAAGAAGATATATTAAAAGGTATATATACTCTCTTATTCTTTAGAATACTTATCTAGAAGCTAGCTTTATTAAAATTCTAAATTTACTTAGATATAATATTATATTTAAATATAAGAGTATTATACTTAATAAAGAATTTCTCTATATCTAGAATAGACTAAGTAGACGTTCTTTTAATATCTAATAGCTTCTAGATACTAGATTTAATATAAGATAGATAATTTAGAAACTATTTCTACTAGATCTTTAAAAGTAGATATAAATATAGAGATTCTTATTAATTTAGAAGAGCTATAACTACTTCTATAATTATCTCTTAATTAGTAGAGAATCTATTAGTATACTATATAATAATATACTTATAAATAGTCTTAACTTCTAATATATTTAATAATAGAGAATATTAGTTATTCTATCTTCTTTAGAATATAGAGTCTTATTTTCTTCTTTATAACTCTTTTAGTAGTATTTAGAAATAAAAAGCTATCTAAGTAGTACTCTTCTAATAGTAGTCTCTCTAGTATTATAAAGCTTATTCTATTAATTCTAGATTAGAGGTATTTACTCTTCTTTTTCTAGAAAGACTATCTTAGAAAAGTTAAAAAGGTTATTTAAGAGTTAGAAAATATAGTAGTAGAGAAGAACTTAGAAGTATAAAATTAACTAGTTCTAGACAAGGTAAAGATATAGTAGATAGTATAAAGAATATCTAGGATTTAAGCTATAAACTAATAAACTTTTTATATAAAAAGACTTAGAATTAACTAAGTTATTACTCTTTTAGTATCTTAAGGTTCTTAAGGTTCTAAATCTTTAAAATACTCTAGCTAAGTAAAGACTCGACGTCTAGTCTTAGAAGTAGATTATCTAATATTCTAGTTAATCTAATTAAAAGATCTAACTCTTCTATTAATAGAATAGTAGTATATAGATAGATAGGTTAGTATAACCGACGATTAAAGTCTAAAAACAACTAAATTATAAGTTATAAAACTAAATAGGTAAGAAGAGGTTAAAAGGTCTTAGATTCTAAAAATATTTCTATCTATCTCTACTATTATATCTTATTCTCTTACTCTTTCTTTCTTCTCTCTTTCTTTCTTCTCTCTTTCTTTCTTCTCTCTTTCTTTCTTCTCTTCTTCTTCTTCCTTCTCTCTTTCTCTCTTTCTTAAGTAAATATTTACTTTTTATTTATTATTCTATGTCTTCGAGTTATATTATAATATATCTACTCCTCTAACCTCTATAATGATTTCCTCTCTTTTAAAAGAGTATAAAATATAAGAAGTAGTATATAAAAAGATAGAATAGAGAGAGTAAGAAGAGAGAGAAAGTAAATATTTTAAGAGAAAAGTAAGTACTAGTATAGATAAAGAGATTTTAGAAATAAAAATATTCTTCTTTCTATCTTCTTTACTACTTTTTTACTTCTTCTCTTTCTCTCTCTCTACTCTTCTTCTCTTCTACTTCTTCTCTTCTACTTTATAATAAAAAAAAAGATAATACTATAATTTTCTCTTTTCTATTTACTAATACTATTTAGTTTTAGTTTTAGTTTTAGTTTTAGTTCTTTTCGACTTTATATATATTTAGAGATCCTCTATAGTATCTAAACCTAAAACTAAACCTAACCTTCTTTCTCTTATTTAGAAGAATAGATTATATCGAGTTCTAACTAATAATAAGAAAAGAAAAAGAAGAGAGAAGAGAGAAAGGAAAAAAAAAGTATTATTAAGAGAAAATTTTACCTTTTAGATATTATAGTAAGATACTAAACGAACTCTCTTGTTACGAGATATTCTATAGTGAATAGCCTTCGAGGCGGTACACGTAACCGCTAAGGCTCAGGATGAGTATTTATTAATAGCGTAGCCTATAACTAGTAGATTATCGATGAATATAAACAACACGAAATACTCCCTTTACCTCAAATATACTAACACTGATTAGTAAGCGCGCATAGATCAGAAGAGGTAGTTCGACTTCTATAGAAGGTTACTATTATAGCTGTATATAAACAAGCTATATCCTTTAGACTAATTCACTTATATATTAAAGCTTTTAAAGAGTAAACCTCTCAACCCTCAAACCACGCTAGTAGCTTTATTAGTATAGTAAGGACTAAGTTGTTACTACTATAGTAGGATATAGTAGGTGGTAGCTTTATTAGTACATCTATAGGAAGTAGTAGCCTTATTAGTATACTTTATATATCGAAAACGTAAAGTGTATTTTAGACTTTACTGTTATAAATATAGTAGATCGACGATTACTTAAGATACCTCTATACGAGCCTCGATCGTATATAGAACGCCTAAAACCTACTAAACCTCTATACTAAAACCTACTACTACTAAACTACATTCTAGGACCGTAGTATAGTACTGTCTATAGAAGACTAAGATAAGCTATACGTTAAGAATTACACTAAGAAATACTTTACTAACAAGGATACTGTGGATAAGGACCTCTAGCTTTAGTATTATAAAGACTTTAAGAACTAGAACGAAGACCGATTTATATTAATCGATAAGAACTATCTACACCTACTCTGTAAAGCACTCTGAACCAGAGGAGTATATGTCGAGACTAATAGAGCTCTTAGAGGATTAATATCTTTCTATCTTTATAAGGTATTAATATATAAAGACTACTAATATTAGACCGACGAGCAAGTAAATGAAGTTACTAGAAATAATAGAAAGGATATTAGATTATACTCTTTTGAATTAATCCTTAAGTAACAATTGAATCTAATTATATCTAAAGTAATAAACCCTTAATCTCTTATATACCTAGTAAATCGAGTATACCCCCCTCCTCCTCCTAGACCACCCTCTTCCGGTTTTACAAATTAGTAGTATACTAATATTCCTAGCGATATAGCTACTATTATTGCCCTATAAGCTGCTACAGGTGTTAGTTAATAACTGACTAAAGTCTAAAAGTACTATACTAAAGAAATAAGGTATAGTAGTACTAGAGACAACTTTATAGAGAAGTTAACGAAGTTTATTAATACATGTAAAGGAGCCGACTTACTACAGCATAGACGTATACTAGCCCTTCTAATCATGTTAAAAGGACTTTCGGCAACCTTCTATAACTCTATAATTCAGCTAAACAACATTAGATTCTCTTAAGCTTATACATCTATCGTAGAACGATTTGAGAGCTATACTTACTAGGAACTTTAACTTAGTATATAGAATTAAATTAATATATAATATGTACGTAACAAGAACCCTAGAAAGAAGGATTCCGAGGTGTATAAACTCCTAGTGAATGAACTCGAGAAGCTCTACCTACGATTAATACAAGAGTTACGAAGTAAGGCCTTCTTTAAGAATAAGCTCATGCTTGCCTACATCGGCATACTATCATGCAGAGAAGCTTACACCTCCTAAGGGCAAAAGACGCTGCTAAATTTCATTAATAGCATCGAAAGCTCAATTCGTACTTATAAGTTGTCTCAGAGCCTAACTAACACATATATTACTAACGACGACTATCTATAAAGCTACGATGCGACGGAATTAAGTACCACGCCCAGTCTACCCGGCACAGGCACAAAACCCCCTTAATCGGGACTCGATCAAAATCAAGCCTTCTTCACTAATCGACGCATATATAATGTACGCAACTCTAACCCTCGCAACCGCGACCGATTTAAAGGCCGATACCGCGATACTAGGACTAAGAGATGCTGGATTTATAAGAAGCTAGATTGTCGATTAGTAAAGCATCCTTATAAAGAGAGACGTCGTAATCGTAAGGAATTTATAAAGCGTATAGATAACTAATATACCGACAAACGGTTCGCGATTATAGTTACAGAATACGAATCTGACGCCGACGACGACTTCGATGGATTAGATGAACTACTAATCTAGGAAGACTTCGCTAGAACTCAAATATATACTCAAATATAAGAAAGTGCTAATACCCTTAATATTAATAGTACTACTTAGATGACTTCGCTTAGTAGTATTGACTTCAAGAGCGTAAGCGAGATCACTACCAATTTATGTAATTCGGCATGTCTACATGTACTTGATCCTACTATACTTCTAGGTTACCTAATTAATTATACCTCTCCCTCTTAAAATCGACTTAGTTAAATTAACGAAGTTACCGCGCCTGACGCGCCTGACCTACTAGAGAAGCACTTAACGATTATAGTAAAGTAATACCTACGATTATACTTCTTTAGCATCCTGATTAATATAGAAGCATCTAGAGTATCTTTAGTAGGTTATAATTAATTCCTAGTATATAAGTCTATATATCTAGACGTAAGATTAGACTAAAGTATAAAGGGTTAAACTGTTATAAGATTTAGTATTAGAAATTCGTTAAACATTAGATTAGTTAATATTACCTCCTCTATTAGAGATATATAATTCTATGTTATAGAGCCTAGTATTAACATCCTGTTTATCCTATATATTAATAGTATAGATAAACTAGGTGTATAGTATAATAACCTTAAGAATATACTTATCTAGAATAGTTAGGAAATTCTAATTATATAACGATATAGATACCTCTTCTTATAATAGAGCGAATAGTAAACTATAAGTATATTTATTTAAGATTAATACTATAAATACCTACTCTCTAAAGAGGACATTTACTACTTATATCGTCGATTCGGCTATTCGTTAGTTTAACGATTATATACTATATTATAGTAAGCCGGCTACGACGACGTATAATATAAGATCCTAGAGAAACTTATAAAGTATTATGATTTATACTAGAGATATAGAAAGTCGCTAGAGCGCTTTAAGTTCATGATTTATAATGATTACGAATTTAACTTTAATATATTTATAGACATTATATATATTAACGGAAAGCCTCTCCTATATATAGTCGACGAAGCTATAGGATTCTAAGCCGTAGCCTAGCTTAAAGACATATCTATAAAGACTGTATAGGAGACCTTCGCTAGAACCTAGGTCTATATATTTTTAGGTTCTCTAGACCTAGTAACCTATAATACTAGAACTTAATTCTATAGTCGCGAATTCTAGTTATATATAAGAACTATAGATACGATAGTAAAAGTAGTACTAGTAGAGGTATATAATTCAATTAGTATAGTAGAGCGATACTATAGATCACTCTATCGCGTATATAAAGTAATATCTTAAGAGGTGCTAACTATTAATAAATACCTTAAATTATAGATAGTAATCAAGGCTATTAACGATATAGTAGAACCGAATAGCCTTATACCTATACTACTAGTATTTAGTATATATATATGTATAACAGTAGAAGATCTACTCTCTTAAAACATAGTATAAAGATTAATAGCCTCGTAAGCTACTATAGCGGAAGCTTATAAGATTATAGTATAAAGACAAGTCCGAGATGCTCTTAAATCGAGAAATAGACTAATCACATTATATCTAAAGGACTTACTAATTAACTATCCTGTTATAGTATATCGAGAGTTAGATAAATAGACAGGTCTATACTCTCTTATTTATATAGAAGACGAGAACTGTTTTATGAAGCTACTAAATAGAGTTTCGTAATTTCAATCTATAGTAGTAAAGCTATATTACGAAGAAATTACTATAGAAATCGAACTAGATAACCTAGAACTAGAAGTAGTCGGTTAATAATCGCTAACTCTAGAGCCTTCTAGAGTACTACGATTAAACGCTTAAAATATACCTAATATACTAGAACTAGAGCGACTATAACTAGCGCTAGAAGTACGATTTAAGCGTACTAGCAAGAGAGGCCGACCACGTAAGATCATCGTTGCTATAGTATATATATATAGTATACTAATATACTTTACGACCGATAAACTCTCTCTAGAGGATCTAGCCGAAATCGCTAGATTTAAGAAGCTTTAAGGATTTAACTTAATCGATAAATTACAGGTCTCTAAGAGTATATATATATTTAATTCTAAGTTCTATTATATAGTTAAACTAGATGGTTTATATAAATCGAGATTAATCATTTAAGCCTAGAGTAATACTAGAAAGGAATTTGTTATTATAGAATCACCTATAATTTAATATATTAGTTAACGTCTAATTCTTATTATTACTATACTTAAGGATCTACTTAATAAGAGTAATTTAAGTAATTGTAAGAAGAAGAAATTAAGGCTCTTAATCCGTGATATTAAGTAAGTATATCTTTAGACTAGTAAGAAGTTAAATCGTCGATTATTTATAAATCCTCCTATAAACCTATATATACTATAATAGCTTAATAAGATTATTAAGAACCTTGAACTCTAGTATAGCATCCTCGAATCAGGAGCTTTTTAGTTCGCTAAGTATAGTAAGTACTACCTACGATTCTTAAAGATAGTATTATTAACCTATGACCTATGCTTATTTATTACTAATAAATCGACATCCGATAGTGCCTTCGGTTTAGTAGGACTCTAAACTAACGATACCCTCATCCTAGTAGATGAGAAATTCATAGAACAAGAAGAAGTAGAACTTAAGAAGGTAGGATTCAAAGCTAAGGAACGTAAAGAACTTACGCTAGATTACTCTCTCGACTTTAATAGAGGTAACATTGCTATAGTATAAGATAGATTAATATACTTGAGCTAGAAGAAGTAAATCAACAAATTAAAGCTTACTACTAATAAGAACGAATATAAAGCGCAACAAGCTCAGAGAGCATATATTACTAGCGTATACTAACCTGAAGCCTCTTTTGACCTCTTGTATTTAGCCTAGAATACAGACCTAGATCCTAAAGAGATTAGCCAATTAAATAAGTACATTTAATAGCAGATTAACAATTCTGATCAAGGTCTAAAATATGTTAAATTAAGTAACAGCCTTAAAATCGTAGTTTTTGTAGACAGCGCTTTTACTAACAACAAGGACTACACCTCCTAGATTAGATACCTTATTACCCTGATAGACAGTTAGAGTAATACTAACATCTTATACTAGAGCTCGACGAAGTGTAAGAGAGTTACCTAGAGCGTGCTAGCATTAGAACTATATACTGTTAGCAACAGATTCGACATAGTAATATTGATTAAGACTATGCTAAAGCTTGTACTTAACAACACAATCCCGCTCGAGATTTACACAGATTCGAGATCCTTGTACAACTGTCTCACTCGACTAGGTACTATAAAAGAGAAGAGACTCATAGTAGACGTTATATGCCTTCGCGAAGCATTCGAGCGCAAAGATATTAACTATATCATATAGATCGAAGGCAAAGACAATCCCGCCGATTCTATAACCAAAAGCAAGGCGAATAGTACTCTCAAAGCTCTAATCGATACTAATAGGTATAAGATCAAGGCAAATGCGTAGGTAGAGCGAAAATGACGGATTTAGTGGAATTTGCGATTTAGTAGAAATGAGGGAAATAGAAGTTCAGGAATAAGTAGAGATCACAAGAGATCCTTGTGATCTGATTGGACAGATGACATGGAATGGAGTCCTCTGATTGGTCGATTTCTTAGAGGATTATAGTAAATTATTCATACAGAAGTGGTTCGACGACTTTAAAGTTGTGCCAGTGTTACGAGATATTCCATAGTGAATAGCCTTCGGGGCGGTACACGTGACCGCCAAGGCTCAGGATGGGTATTTATTGATAGCGTAGCCTACAACTAGTAGATCATCGATGAATATAAACAACACGAAATACCCCCTTTACCTCAAATATACTAACATCTCTAAATATAGTATTTTAAACATACTAAAAGTTAGAAATAACTAAATCGTAAATTATAAATTACTACTTTTTATAAGTAAAATAAGTAAAAAATTAAATCTTTTACTAAGTTTATACTTTCTCTCTCTCTCTTTCTCTCTCTAAAGCTATATATTAAATCTATAAGATATATTTCGCTCTTCTTACTTATTTCCTTCTAGAGAATACTAATAGTTAGATTATATATATATATATAGCTAGCTTTTAATAGACCTAATAGTCTACTATCTAGGTAATCTATCTTTATATTACTCTTAAATTAAATAAAGAAAGAGAGAAGAAAGAAAGAGAGAAGGAAGAAAGAGAGAAGAGAGGAAGAGAGAGAGTATAAGAATAAACTATATAATAGTAGAGATAGAAATAATTTTAAAATCTAAGACCTTTTAACCTCTTCTTACCTTTTTAGTTTTGCGATTTACGATTTACGTTTTGCGATTTAGTTATTTCTGATGCTGTACTAAACCTCTAAACCTTCAACCTCCTTCCTAAACCCTAAACCTTAAACCCTCTCACCTTCTAATCCCTCCCCAAGCTATCAATATCAATATCAATCCCCTCCCCTTCTCTACTCCACCCCTTTCCTTCATAGCAAAAAGAGAAAAGAGAGAGAGAAGGAATCACAATCACAAAATCATTTCAGAAATCTCATCTATGTCTTGAACAGTTATTCATTTCCCATTCCATTCCATTCCATTCCTCTCCTCTCCTCAAAAAAACAAGAAGAGGGAGAGTTCATCTCATCTCATCTCACCTACTCGAAATACACAATTTTCTGTATCCCTTTCCTTTCCTTCCATGCCATGCATGTACCTCCTAACAAACCATCTCATCTATAAGATATCTACTCTACCACCACTCTCAAAAGCCAAGATGCTCCTTAAATATGTACTCTCCCATTTCCCACATCCACATCTTTCCTTTCCTCCTCGCCCACCTCAAACAAAAGAAAACATAAAAGAAAAATGCCAAAATGATAAGACATCCCCACACGCAAAGCTCTTTAGTAGCTCAGCCGTTGGTAGATGACGATAAACACCCATAACACCTTGATAACAAAAACAAACAAACAAAAACAAGAAGTATATACATCAAAGCCAAAAGGTAAAAGAGAAAAATGTCGCACGCGTACAAGTATTGGGAAAAACAGGAAACGGCTCCAAGGTCTCCAAAAGGAAAAAGGTCCTAGTTCAAAAACGGCCAGGGGTTTCCGGCGCGAAAAGATCCCTTCTTTCGATGGTGACAAAGATTGGTGGTATCGAATCATCGGGTTATGCATGAGTGGGTGGATGGGTAGTCGTATGGGGGGTATGCGTCCGTTGCGCGTCTCTGCAATCAGATCACGAAGTCCAAACCAACTCCAAAACCCCATCTCGATCAAACATCTTCGTTCCCCCCTCTCCATACGTCCACCGTGCATCATCCGATTTCCGGATATAAGTCTGTCTCACCGTCCCATCCTCCTGCACCAGACTCTCCTTCAATTCCCAAGCGACCTTTCTGCCAGTCCAGAGAAGATTCGTACGCTGAGGACCAAGCATGAAATCAAGATTCCATCCGTAGTCATCAGGAGCAGCAGTGAACGTTCGCTCCACCTGATGGAGATTCACATCCACGCCTTCAGGATAATAAGCAATCGAGAAGCCATTCGAGATGATGAAATCATCCGCAGTTTGGAAACGTTGCAGGAAACAATCTTCTCCACAAGCGTGGATGATTTGTGCACCAGCGTACGGGTTAGCTTTGTGCCAGACTCCACCCTTGAAATGGTGTAGGGAAAGGGGTGCGAGGCCAGCCTCGTAGAATCCTGCTGGGTCGCCCTGGATGTCTAGTTGGTGGAGTTCGCGAATCATGGTGAGTGTCACGTCGGTGTGTTCGTAGATACATCTTCGGAGGAGGACGTCTCCTTGGGGTCCCCATCCTGTGTTTGCCTCTTGAATCATTTCGGGAGTGCTGCATTCCTCGAAATGAGCTGCGACCTTTTCGGCGAGGGAGAGGGAGAAGAAGGCGCCCGCTCCACCGAAGGCTTGAGATCCATGGCGTTGGATATTGTTGACGTCTTCCGAGAGGGTTCCGATGTAGAGGTCATTGGTGTGGTCGTATTCGGAGAGTCGGTCGAGGAGGGAGTGCATGGACGGGAAAAAGGTATCGTCGTCACACATCACCAAGTACTTGCGATTTCTTCGAGAGTCGTCTTCGTAAAGAGATGGTAGGAGAGAAAGATAACGTTTGGCCATTTCAATGGAACTGTCGCCGGCGTAAACCTTGACATCGATACCAAATGCCTTCATTTGTTTGGTAGCCTTCTCGAGCTCGCTGGCCGAAGCATCGATCAATCGCACTATTAATCCTCCGCCATTGGACTTTCCATGACCGTCTGTCAACCAATGTGCCCATTCCTTGATTGGGGCCACCTCGGGGTCCATCAAGCGTTTATATGTGGTGGAGATGCCGAAAAGCAAGTCGGACGCGTCCACGGTGGTGGGCAATCCAGAGGACGAAACAGGGACCTCGTAAGGCTTTAAACAGGTCACGGCTCGTGGAGGATTTCGAATATCGACTTCGTCGAATCCCTTGGGGAATAATTCCTCATCGACCTTGGTGACACTCTTGCGATCGATGTCTTGGCGTTGGAACTTGATAATTCTTCGAGCATACTCAATCTTATCGCCCAGACCATAGCTCTGCTGTAAAGTCTGGAACCGTTGTGGATCGAGAGAGCAATCGGTGTACCGGTGTACTGTCGGTGCCGAATTATTGGTGGGTTGGATGATTTGGGGTGTGAAGGCTGTGAGTTGGGTTTCGTGACTGGAAACGGACGAGTATGTCGATGGGTAGGAGTAAAGTACGACGACGAGACAAAAGACTGAAAGAAAGAGGGCACGAGTAAAGGAACTGCGCGGGCTCAGCCGGCTTCTACTGCTCGATGCCATTGAAGCACCCATAATGAGGGAGGTGCTTCCAGATATAGTTTTTCGAGGGGAAATCGAAATCGATCAATTGATATGTTGCAATGCAAGGAAAGAGTGTGTTTTGCTGCCGATGTGTTGGATTTTGGTTTTTTGCAATGGAAATTGAAGTGTTGAAGCGTGCAGCGTATGGTGGTGAATTTGAATCTGAGATGCGGAAGAAGAAAAGAAAAGGATTCAAAACAGAAAGGGTGTGATCGGAGGGCCTCGACGGTGACGGTGAGGTTGATGGAGGGGAGGGGAGGAGAGAAGCTGGAAGCCACGCTGCAGCTTCGACTTCGAGTTGGAGGTAAAAAGAAAGAGGAAAGAGGAAGAAGAGTGAGAAAGTCCAGTCGAGGCTGGTGAAGGTGTGAAGGGGGGAGGAGCGGTTCTTTTGTGTGGTTACCTCTGTACCTGCCATGGCATGGATGCCGAATGCTGCATCCACCAGTTAAGGTATCGGTACGGTATCTAGGTATATCGGTATCTTTGGTTGGTAGCCACGACCAGGAATCCATCCAAAACGCCTCCACTGCTGCTTGCACAAGTTAATTCCAAAGCACAACTTTGGGGAATTCCTCTCTCTACGCCAATCATCATGGACGTGAGAGAGATATTCAAAGTGTTGATCCTATCAAGATGGACGGATGTAGGTCGGGTGTTTTTAATTGAGCATCTCCTATATCTCCCTATCCCTGGTGTCTCTCCCATCTATCTCAGTTTGACGTCTCCTTTCTTCCTGGTGTCCTGGTCCCAACCCCTGAGCATTCGCGGGTGTAGTTGTCGCAGCTTGGCGATCGACAGAAGTGGATCGCACCTGATAGTGGTGGCTGACCTTCCTTGAAAAACCTCTGCAGTGCCTGCACCCTTCGGGAACCTTGCAGCAGCAGCAGCAGCAGCAGCAGCAGAGAGGCAATTCTAAACTTACCTCCTATCCTATCAGAAGAACCGTAGTCTGCATTCGAAGGAAGTCGAACCGGCTATTGTGTTTCAGCAACATCTCTCCCTCACTCCCACACCCGAGCCTCACCTCACAGCCATAGCTCTAAGCCGGTACGAGTATTGATTGGTAGGTACTGGATAACGAGGAATCGAAAATCAAGTAAACAGCTCATCAGTCAGTCAGTCCAGGTAGGTGATGCATGTGTGTACGAGTCCTATTCCCCCGCAGGATTCCCCTCCTGTCATCCCCTTGCAAACGACCTCCCTCCACTCAAGTGTGGAAATCTCCTCGTCTCGCCTCATGCATATCCCACGTCCTTCCCTTCCAAAAGCGTTGAGTGGCGCCTCGCTTGTGCGTTCCAATTTAGATGGACTCCAGATGATCAATTTTATCTCGACAGAGCCCCAAGGAGGTCCACAACTGGATAAAAAGAGAGAAAGATAAAGGAAGAAAAGAAAAACGTGCCTCGCTTACAATTGCGAACCAAAGTACCGTACCAATTCTCCACACAAGAAGAATTATTCCACCACCAAGCAAACACACGGAAGAAACCACCCGAACAAAACCTGCCATGATAGAAATCCCGAAAGATGCGGCATTCCTCCCTATTTTCCCACTGTTTAATTATTATCCCGGGCGTCGGTTCGCCTGTAGGCTGTGGACAGTTTTACCAGCAAGTACCCGCGTCCTCTCATGCACTACTGCGAGTCTGCGACGGCAATCATCTCATCCTCTCAACTTGCACATCACTTCCTCCTTCCGCGTATACGGATATCAAACCGATCAACCATCTAACTAACAAGTTACAAGTTACAACCCCGAAATGGCCCCTACTAACATCTTAGCGTTCTCTCAAAGTTCCAACTCGCCATTAACGGCGCGGAAGTACCGGGACGAGATCCCCTCTGAAAAGCTTATATCCCTGAAAACGTCAAGTTTACGATCAAAAGTTTCAGCCTTGGCAACAGTACTGTTTTTGTACTAAGCTGTACCGGTACTCGCTGTGTTCGCTGTGCCTCTCCCCTTTAAAATGCACCCGCACCTCACCACGCACACGGGCGCAGGTATGGATGCCGATGCGGCGATGTCAGAGGGTGCCTTTTTTAGATTTTACCTACCTGCTACCGGTACTTTGTAGAACCCGTTCGGGCCGAGGACGCGTCTGGTTGGTTAGTTGCAGGAGGTTGGGTTGGGTGAGATGCACGTGTTACGGATGGAGGGAGAAATGTTGTATAATTCTTTTATTTTTATTTTTTGTTCTACTCTCTCACTTATACATCCATCATCTAGACTTTATCTCATTTTCTACCTTATAAGGCTCAATCAAACACTTAAACACTCAAACCACCTAAACAAAACCCTTCTCCCCTCCCCTTCTTCCAAAGGGTATCAAAGGGAGAATAAGAGAAGGGAGTAAAAGAATACGTCATAGATCACCGCTCTCCCACCTCAATTCAGATCCACCGTAGGTAGGTCTTGGATAAATCCGCGTCTCTCCTTGAAGATCTTCCATCGCCTAGTGTTTCAAAGAATTAAGAAACGGAGTACCGACGGTGATCGTCGGTTTTGCTTGCGTCATGCTGTGAGGGCGAGGAGGGCTGCGAGGACTATGGGTATTCGTAGGTATAATGCGTAGATACATAGGTAGGTATTTTTTAAGCTTTTGAAATGCTGGGCTCGGTTGGGTTAGGAGGAAGAGGATGTTTTTCCGTGGAATGAATGTATATGAAGTGTTGTGTTGTGATGTGTTGTGTTGGGACTTGGAGTACTCGCTCGGTATGTATCTTGAAACAACACCCCTTGGCCGCAGCTGCTCATCGCTCCTTTGTAATAGGAGAACTCCGTTCGTTCCCCAGTACTCGAGTACTTGGAATCCCCATCCCACTTCATCTAACGATCTTCATCTTCCTAAGGAATCACGATCCGCTCACATTCTAAAAGTATTTAACTCTTTAGATGGAAAGTTCAAGCTTCATTTCATTCTTTTTACCCGGTTGATTTTTTGTCGCTTTTTAGTCTTCGGACCTCTTCTCTTTACTTACCTCTTTTGTTTCCTTCCTATAGTATCGCTCGGTACTTACTTCCAAGTTTTATCTCCGAATTGTACTTCGTAAGTACTCGAGGAGAAGTAGTTAAGCTTTAAGCTCTAAGCATTATCTCTTCCCTCCTCCCCTCTACCCTCTATAAAAAAGAGCTCGGATTTCTATTCGATACGGTAATAAGATAAGAAATAAAAATGGAAAAAAATAGAGGTTTTTTTTATTTCTATTTCTATTTCTATTTCTGTTTCTATTTCTGTTTCTATTTCTGTTTTTAGTAACAGGAAAGATGGAGGATGATAAATTCCGAACCCTATAAACCCAGTTTAAAATGAAACCTAGAACTACTAAAAGTTTGAAAATTGGATCGCTCTTGGAATTGGGGAAGGTTTCGCGAGGACTTCACGGCACCTGCGGGGCAGAGAGGGCAGGAGGAATTTTGGGTCACGTGGTAAGGTGGGTTGGAGAATTGGTTACTTCTTTACGAAGGTTTTATTGCTTTCTTATACGCTTTAACTTTCTCTTACTAGATCATGAAAGGTTCTTTTAGTATAAAATGAGGAGACTGGATTCGAATAACCTGCCTAGGTGGAATTGATTTGAATGTCTACACGTGACCGGGCCGATGACATAGGAAGTCGAACCGAGCACCGAGATGGCATCGGAACCCGCGTTGATATTCTAAGTTACTTTAAATAGAAGGAATTTAAAATATACTATTTATTACCTAGATAACCTTTTATCTAGAAGAAAGAGAGTTATTAATAATTATATTAGTTAGAGGAAGATCTAAACCTTACGATTTAAATAGCTATATATATATATCCACCTCTACCTATTCTTTTTTCCCTCTCATCTCTCTATATACTTATTCATCATCACTTACCGTATAATCCTACCAGGTATTTCGACACCCCTACAGCTACACCTATTAACTCTTACCTCTCACCCCATCTCTATCTCCATCCTCCTTCCTTCCCGCAATCCTTCCATTCCACACCCTATCCGGTACCGTCATGTCAGGCTTGTCAGCACACCAACTTCAACTTCCCATTTTAAGTACCACCATCCTTGTAGCTGCGGCCGATGCGGCTACATTGCGACCCTAGCATACGGACCGTACACCTTGCTAGCATTCTTGTCAGCTCAGGATAGGTGGTGTGTCACTGTTTGGAGGTCGTGTGTGTAGTGTGTGGTGTGTGTATAGTGTGTGTACCTAGTGCGTGTAGTGTGTGTAGTGTGTGTGATGTGTGGAAAATAAATTATACAGTACTCGTAGGATGGAAAAAACTGCGCCGTAAGGAATGCTTGATTACTGTGTTTCAGTGTTTTAAGGTAACGAGGTAGGCTTCTCGGCTTCTCGGGTTCGAGGTTTGTCTTTCTCGGTTTCTATATCGGTATTTGGGAAGGAAGGTACGCATCTCGCGGATGTGTAAGAATGCTTGTTTGTGAGGTGAGGTGAGGTCTGTGATGTGAGGTCTGTGATGTGAGGTCTGTGATGTGAGGTATGTGATGTAGTGCAGTGTTTATTTCAAGTCGTGTGAAATGACCGATTTTAAGTATAATTCTGCTTTACTTAAGACTACTCTAAACGAGTAACTCCGAGTATTTAGTAATACTTTCTGGAGTCGGACTGTGTCGGATCGATCGGATGCAAGCTCCGGAGTAGCAGTGTTATAAACCAAAATCAGGAGAATAGAGAAGAGAAGTAGAGTCTATGTTAAAAATATGCGATCGTGTTATATTGTGATACTGTTAATTTATGTATTATATCTCTTGGAAATGTAAACTATATATCTCTGTACTTTTAGTAACTACTTAAAGAATTACTTTAATCTAGCTTAGAACAACGAAGTGGGGGGGGGAGAGATAATTGAAGAATTGAAGAAATCACCCCAAAAACCCGTGGCAGTAAGACTAGCCAGAGGGAAAAACCATAGAAAGAACAGAAAAAACAAGAGGAAACAAAGGGAAAGAAGTTGATTTCAGTACTCGAATTAATTTCTCATTCTCATGCGCTATTCGCATATCTTGTATTTCTTTCCTTCCGCTATCTTACTTTCCCGCAAAAAAGGACCAATGCAAGTGACAAGGGGTATCATCTAACAACGCTCAAAAGTACAGTACAGACTTTTACACACCCAGTGGCCACTAACGGGAAAGGCTATCCACAATGACTGGGCATCGCACACAAACGCCAACCAAACCAAACGAGGTCAGACCAATACAACCAGCTAGACAAGACCAAAGTCATCCAGTCCAGCCAAGCCAGGCTATCCAGATCAGTTCAACGAAAGAACATCAATCAAGAACTCCAACCATTCTCTCAAAATCCCCGGAAATAGGTAAACAAGATATGTCGCCTATCATCACTGATAACTTTCAATTCATCCTCCCTCTTAACCCTCTCAATCTCTTCCCCACGAACAACCACCTTAATCTTAGTCCCAACCATCTCCCTCATACAAATCCCCTCAACACCCTTAACATCAAACGGCTCATAATTGTCAATCCCCTCAATGTTCAGAAGATTTGCGAGATTCTTCGTGTGCTCCTGATCCTCGGGGCCATCGTCAATATCGCGAATATTGAGATGGTAGATACTACATCCCATAGCTCTACGCCTAGCCTTGAATCGCTCCGTGAAGACGATTCCAAAATTCGCTTTGCGTTCCTTTCCTGGAGGGTTGGCTTTGATTTCTGCACGCTTGATGGCTAGTTGTTCAGGCGTCATACGTGGGCGGGGGTAGATTTTGGTCGGGTCGATGTGTGCCCATACTTGGGACTCTCTGAACTCTTCGTCGGTTTTTAGAGCCTTGGATCTCTTTTTCTGTTTTTGCTTCTTTTTGGCAAAGCCATTGCCGACGGGCGAGGGAGTATCAACTGGCATTTCAGAATCTGAATTTTTGGGTGGAGGGAACCACTTGTCGACTCTGGCCGTGACTTGGGGAAGAAGAGAACGAGCTCGGCGATTGGCCTCCAACGATCCTTTTGGTGCTTCCCACTGCAAAGAGTTAGTTATCTTGTGAATTTAGGCCGAAACAGACAGTAAGGATGCAACTTGTTCTGAGCACAAATAATGGAAGTTCAAGAAGGAAAAACAAAAAGAAAGAGATTGCTTACAGTGTAACCGGTACCCGCGAGTGAGTGTGGTGCTAATGGTGCGGCGCTCGTCGAAAAAGTATCCATCGGCTCGGGGGTTGCAATATCCATTGGCTTGTCGGATGGAGCTTCTGGCATCTTCAATCCGGACTTGTCTGGATGGGAGGAGGAACGATGGTCGACCTTGCGCTCGAGCGACATAGTTGACGCGAAAGGTCTGGGTGGAGATGCGTCGTAGAGGTCGTCGTCGTCGTCGAAAGCTGCTGCGAGATCCTGAACAGGTGATTTCGATGCAAGGGCGGGGAGCTGGTCTGTGGCAGCTTGCGCCTTCTCCAGGGCGATGCCGGCAAGCTGCTTGGTCGAAGGCATCGAGGTATGGTCCGGTGTGTAGTCGTCATCTTCGGCGTCCAACATAGCAGTGTCTGGAATACCGACACTTGGTGAGATTGAAGCATCTGCTGGGGGGGCAGTTTCCTTGGGAGCCTCCATGTCCTTGGCTTTTTGAGATGCACGAGTCTCTTCGCGATCAAGTAAATCCGTGATTGGTTCAGGAGATGGTGGCTCGTAGTTCATGCAGTCGTCGTTGCCTTCGATGCCACCAATCAAATCGTCGTCTAGCAAGATAGGCGCGGTGGTCAATTTGGGTGCGTCGGCCACCCACGATAGAGGTATTTCCTGGTCGCGATGAACGATTATGCCACAAGCATGATAACAAGCCCGCCACTCCTTGAACTGCCTCTCAACATCGCCATAATGATGGGTATCCTCCTTCCACCACCCTTCCATACGTTCTATCGCACGTTCGATATCTCCTTGCTTAACTTGCAACATAGACCTGGTATCCGGCAACACTGGTGGGTGATTATCACTATGAGCTTCGATTTTGACGTCCATGCGATACCGAATAGCCTTGTTCAACGCATTAATAGCTTCTTTGACCAGCTTTTCGCTGTTGGCTGTCCAGAAAAGATCTCGCAATTTTAGCCACCATTCCTTCTCGTTGTTGACATGAATGTTGGTGTTGGTTTGAGTAACGATCCACGACTGGAGACTCGTCAAAAGATCTTCACCGCAGTGACGCGCAATCCACTCGGACAATTGCTTTTTTGCTTTTGGAATATTACTGACAGGAGGCTCACTGGCAGAAGACTGGCTGGCAGGAGGTGTTTTCCTTCGCGTTTTCGCCTTTGGATTCTCACCGAGTAGAGACTCAGTGGTAGGAGGTGTTTTGCTTCTGTATCTGTCATGGACGAAGCTGTTCTCTAGCTGCTGAGGCGAAGCTTCTGTGTGGGTATTGGATTCAGTTGTGTATGATTTGCGCTTTTCCAATTTTGATTGACCAGAAATAATTTCGGAGCCAGTGGAATCATGCCTTTTCTTAGTGGATGTACGCCTGCGCTTATAGCCTGTAAGAAGTTCGCGGTCTTCTGGCTTCTGGATCTTATTGACTTTTGACCTATCGACGCGGGCTGTTTTGATAGCGACTTTTGGCCTCGAGGAAGATGAAGATAATCTATGCTTTTCACTTATATTGTGGTTCTTGCACATCATAATTCCGGTAATTGGATCCTTGGATGGTATCTTGGGACAGCCTGAGATTACACAACGTTTAGAGACAGGGTGTGAAATGGGTGCCGTGACAACTGGTGAGTTCTGCGTGATATCTGCTATTTGCAGACATCTATCGCAGGTGAAAGATTTTCTGAGTGGTTATTAGTACTATAATATTTCTTATAGCGGGGTGGAAACATACTGTAGGTTACCTATATCCCTAGTAATTGGAGGAGAGTGGCAGTTGTGATGCCACAATTTCTTGCATGTCACGCAGCCCACTAGAGCTTTGGTAGGCAACTGTTCAGCCTCTTCGCAGACATAGCAAATTCTGGGTCTGCTGACTGTAGACCTCGAGGATATAGAGCTTGAAGATGAGCCTAAACCTCGATTGTTTCCCTATCTTTAGTTAGTTTGTGTAAAGATTTGGTGACGTATTGAAATGATATAAAAGGATATACACGTCTCAGGTCTTTTCAGTTTACTAGTCATCAACCTGCACGCCAAGCGGCTTTGGTTTCAATTCAGAAACCAAGTAGATACCTCAACTTTCTCCATCAATCTTCTAAAATCACATCCTCGCATAGTGCCAAAAGGCTTGTTGTTTTACTCCGCAGCCTTTGGTAACACATCCTAGAGTAGGAAGACGCGCAACTCCTGATAGCAGAGCTGCCCAAAGACAGTAATATATCCCAGCAAATCACTGATGCACCCACAAAGACTTATGTGAGGACAGTCTTGCCTTGACTAGAGGGACTGCTAGTGAGAGCAAGAAGATTGAATAGAGAAGCGTCCTCAGTAGAACTACCTGATGCAGACTGAACTGTAACCAGAACCAGAGCAGCGTTGAAGCAGTCGGACCTTTTACCAGGTTGTTCATCATTGACGGGGAGGATAGAGAGAAATAAACAAAGGGAGACATACCGCAGTAGTTGTGGACAGGCGACCTGCAAAAGAGTGTCGTGGTCTTGATGATCTAGAATCCATCTTGATCAGAAGTGTACTGTAGGTAGAACGCGCTCCAAGGTGGTCGATCTTTAACCATTCAAGATCTGTCGCAAAAGCAAGATCTCATGATAGTTGGTGAACTTCATTTCTGACGCAGGAGCGATGAGAGACAGTTGCAAGTGATGTTCGGAGCGTGGTGAAATGGTGGTTGTTTGTTTAGAGGTGGATTGGCTGTTTAGCTCTGGTGAAAATGCCAAGACCGGAACCCATACTAGCGCCTTTGATAGGGTCCCGATAAGGGCCAGATGTGAGTAGGTAGATGCGACAACCGACTTGTGAATCTCCAGTCAATATTGCCATTTCTTTTCCCCAGTATTGCTTAATTTGTTTTCTGCACTATGGAGTTCTTCAAATCTGCTGTGGCTTCAGCAATCTCCAAAGGTCCACCATTTCCCTATACCTTCGGCGATCGAGTAGACGTTGACACCAGCATCTGGACCCTCTACAATGGAACCAAGCGTGTAAATTCCCCAACATAGTCCCAGACGCTGTGCCAAGTTGCTAACTTGTCCCTCAATAGGAAGATGGAAGTAATTGTAGCATATTTTCCTTCGACATCACCACCAATAAGGCACGTTTGCCCATGGCCAGAAATGCCGTCAAGAAACTACGAACCATGAGGCATCCAGGGGTGGTCAAGGTGCTGGACACGGTGGAGGTATGGCACAAGCAGCTTGGCATGTAGGAATGGAAGGTTGACGAATGTTGAACAGACGGAAACATACATTTATATTGCTACAGAACGATTGGTACCATTGAAGTGGCATATCAAGAGGAAGAGCATGAGCACAGAGACCTTGAAGTGGGGCCTCTTTGGTGTTGCTGTAGGATTCTATCCCTCAAGAATTGCAGCAAACTTACTGACAACGAGGTAGCAAACGATTAAATTCATCAACGATGAAGCTGCCTCTGTTCACGGTGCCCTTAGAGTCGGATCCATATACACAAGTGAAAGCGGGGAGTGGAGACTTGGTGGGTTCGAGGTATTGAGCAGCATGAAGGACGACGAGGCCATAATATATGTACGTTGAAACTGGGAAACGCGGGGCTTCGATATGCTAACCGTCTGAAAAGAATTATGGAAGTCTGGTCCCTGATGCTGGAAGATATACACCACCTGAATTGGCGAAATCTGGTTGGGACGCTATCAAACGAAATCCTTTACCTGCAGTCGACGCCTACAATTTTGGTACCCTGATTTTCGAAGTCTTCAATGGCGATTTCATGGGGGGCGATCAGGCTGGGCAAACTAAGAATATTCCTCCAACCATGCATTCGAGCTACAAGAGATTGGTCAATGCAAACCCCAAAGCCAGGTTGACCGTGGCCAACTTTCTAGACCAAGGGCGCCGGAATGGAGGGTTCTTCGAAACACCACTGATCAAGCTTACCGAGGGGGTGGATAACCTTGGGATGAAGAGTGAAGAGGAGCGAGAGGAATTCTTGAAGTAATAACCCTTAATCACCAGAGTCTTGACACCAGCTAACATCAAATAGTGACCTAGATCAATTATCTGATGATTTCCCAGAGGACTATTTCAAGATGAAGATTCTCCCAGAACTATTGAAATCTGTAGAATTTGGTGGTGGTGGACCAAAAGTCTTTGGGGTTGTCATGAAAATTAGTAAAAAGCTCTCAGACGAAGAGTTCGAAGCCAAAGTTACTCCTTCTGTAGTACGACTTTTCACCAGTCCAGACAGAGCTATTCGAGTTTGTTTACTTGATAATTTACCAATCATGATAGACAGGCTTCCACAGAAGGTGGTTAATGACAAGATATTTCCACAGATGGTATTTTCTCCCCCTCCCCCCCCGGCCCTTTTTTTATTTTTTGGCAAATCACTTACCAAAGCAGGTCACTGGGTTCACAGATGTTGCTCCTATGGTTCGAGAACAAACCGTCAAGGCAATTCTTACAATCATTGGAAAACTCTCTGACAGAACCGTTAACGGCGAGCTTTTGAAATATCTAGCCAAGACCTCGAACGACGAGCAACCTGGAATTAGAACCAATACGACAATTTGTTTGGGCAAAATTGCAAAGAATCTCGGCGTTGGAAATAGGTCAAAGGTCTTGATAGCAGCGTTTACGCGTTCTCTCCGCGATCCCTTTGTTCATGCTCGAAATGCAGCCTTGATGGCACTAGCCGCTACCTCCGATACATTCAGCGAAGACGATTGTGCAAATCGGATACTCCCAAGTATTTGTCCTTGCTTAATTGATAAGGAGAAGCTTGTTCGAGACCAGGCTATCAAGACAATGGATCTATTTATGCAACGCATTCGAAAATTTGCAGACTCAATGGCTGCAACCGCATTACCGCCTCCAACTGCAGCTGATTCCTCAACCGGTTCGGTAGCACCACGTATGGGTACGCCTCAACCCAGTGATGCAGCTTCTTGGACTGGTTGGGCTATATCATCCTTTACCAACAAAGTGGCTTCGGCAACTGGCGAGATCCAAACTTCTTCCAATGGCGCCACACCACCAAACCCTCGTTCAAATTCCATGCCTTTGGCAAACGAAACACGAAGACCAAACCCCGTAACAGCATCAGCATCCACCCTCCACCGACAAGCCGTCACCTCACCCCCGGCAACCTCAGCCCGCACATCCACATCCTCAAATGCAAACGACTACTTCCCTGAACCCTCCGCAGACGAAGATTTTGATGACTCATGGGGTAACATGGAAGAAGATTCCTTCTTTGACGCCTCAACTGAAGCGCCCAAACCAAGCTCCAAACCTACTCCCGTCGCATCCACCCACCCATTCGAGGAAAACGAAGAACCGGATTTCGCGGGCTGGTTGGCTGCTCAGGCGGGCAAGAAACCGGGCGGAAAACCTTTGCCTAAGGGGCTAGGTAAACCTGCTACAAGTCGTCCGGCGGCGTCGAGGATTGCTTCTACGGGGACTGTTGGTGGGGCCGGGGCGAAGAAGGCGGCTGCTACGGCGACGAAACCGAAGCCTGTTGTTGCAAAGAAGATTGATACTGCGCCGAAGAATGCGGGTGATGATGAGGGGTGGGGAGATGGGTGGTGAGAAGGTTTCTCGGATGAAGGCGTGATTCGAGCAGATGGTGTTTTAGCGTATGGGCATTGCGATGGCGTTGGATACCAGGTGTGTATAGTCCGATTTGTAAATAGTTAATGATAGTCACCTTATTGTTTGGGTGCAGAGTGACTTAAAGATATGGAGGTGGGTTCTTCTCCCGTTCAATCTACTCTTGATGTGATATATATATATGTATATATATATGCAACATCGACGAGGAAAGGCGTCAAAATATCATGTACCTTCCATTGCAGTAAGATTCTTTTGATACATGCACTGAAAGTGAACTTTTTGGAGCAAGACAGGTAAAATCAGTGCTAGGTTCTGCAGACGACAACATGGACTGAATCGTTGCATGCGTGTACTTTTTCCAGGCGAAATGTTATTCTTGGTCGATTTTTCACGCAGAACTATTCAAAAAATATCATGAATCGATTTCCAAGTGCAGCCCGGTCTGGCGATACAAAACTGGCAATTTAAACTTACCTGCCCGAAATGTACGTAGAGGCGTGTTGTTATCTCAAGCATGAGTTCTCCCATCTCGAGCAAGTGAATGAGCACGAGCGCATTTACTTCGCAGAACCTATTAACGCAATCCATACAGCCTATCAGTAGTTACAGTCGGTCTCTACTGCTAATCGACACTCAGACATAAAACGCGAACTTTTCTTTACGCGACTTCCTACCTTCCTATAACAACACCAAAAAATGCTACCTATACGTACTCCTATAGGAGCCCTTTCTAGGAATCATGTTCCTAAGAAGCAACTCATGTCTTACGAAAGAGGGAAAATAGTAGGGATGGTGATAGGGGGGTTAACAGACACCGACATTACAACGTATATAAATTACTCCTGCACTACCATTATTAGTACTATCTCCTAAGACTTATAACATAACAACGGCGCCAATCTAGATAAAGGGAATAGGAGGAAGTCATATACATTTACCAACGAACGACATATCCTACGCTATATACGCCAGAACCTAAAGAGCACCTACGAAGAAGTAAAGAAGGACTACGCGCTAGATTATTCTACTACTACTATCAAGCGCATTCTTAAAGAGCATAGAATCAAGAACTAGCGCGCGCGCCGCCGCCTCTTACTCACAGAAACAAATACAGCTAAAAGACTTGCTTAGTACCTAAGAAATAGGAACAGAAACGTGGAGGAATAGGGTATGTATATGTAGAGCGATAAGTGTTTAGTAGAGCGAGGGAAGGGTAAAAGAGACAAGTAGGTATTCCGTTCTTCGCAGGACAACAAATAAGCAAGAGACATAGTACAAACCTACAATTATAAGAAGAATATAAAGGTTATAGTCTAGGGATACTTTTAGGACCTTAAGAGGACAAATCTATATATTATAGATAGAGATTTTAAGTCAGTAAAGCACAGGTATAGTACTAAAAGCTATCTCAAGGTCTTTAACGCGGAAGTAGCTCTAATATACGAGTCTTTAGACTCTAGGTATATGTTTATATAGGATAATACATCTATACATACTACTAGAAAGGTTAAAGAGTAGTTTACTAAACAAGGGATTAAAATAGTAAAGAACTAGCCTCTCTACTCTCCTAACCTTAACTCTATTAAGTATATCTAGTAGATACTTAAGAAGAGAGTCTTTAATATGTTCCCTAATATAGCTAAGAATACTTCTACTAGTAAATATTTAAGATAAAGGCTTAAAAGTACTCTACAAGCAGCGTGGGATACTCTAGATAAGTCTAGTTTTAATGTTTTATACTAAAGTATGTCCTCTAGAATAGAGGCCTATATTGTAGCAGATAGGTAGTATATAAAGTACTAGCTTTTAAGCTACTTTTATTTTTAATTCCTAGTAGTACAAAATAAAGCCCTAGCTCCTGTCTATCTATATATGTAATTACTATTTAATTCCTATATAAATTGATGTTATAGTAAATAAAAGAGTAGTTAAGATTTTGATAGAGTGCGGGGTAAAAAAAAAAGTGTCGATTAGTAGTGGCCTAGTACTGTATCTACTATTACTACTACCACTAATATACTACTCGAGGCTTTGCCTTGATTGGAATTGTCATGCCATACAACTTGATTGTGGCTGTCATCGAGTCTAGCGTGATGTTGACACCCTCTAGGCCTATGATGTCCGTTCTAATGAGCATGTTTACCTTAAGACTGTTCCACTAAATGGACCTCTCTCTTGATTCTTGCCACTGCCCGCGAACCGTCCTTGAGTCCTGGGAAGTAAATTTGAAGGATCATATACTCATTTGATTCATGACGGCTTGATGTAATGCCTCGGACGTTGATTGCCGTCGCCATTTTGCGAACTTCGTGGTTCGGCAGCATGCGGGCTAGCTAGTCATGGTCTGCTAATGTTAAATTGTAGCCTGTGTCTAGGCATACCCTACTTGTTTCTCTGTCTAACGCTAGTTTAACGTCTATACTTACGTATCGCTAGCCGCGAAAGCCGTACGATATACCGATGTTTGTAGAAGAATCAACTTTGCTTTCTCCTACGGTCTTACTCTCGCTCTCTCTATTTCTCTTTATAGCCTTGGGCATCTTTCGTTTATACTCCTTTAGGTACTTATGTAACTTATTATTAGATGGGAACTCGGATTTGCAATATTTTTTAGAGGGTCGCGTTGCCGAATTGCCTATACGCCTCGAATGCTTCCTGGGTATTACTATAAGTCTAATAGCTATACCTTTCGTCTGGGTTGTTCTAATCCTCATGTTCGAAGTTTTCTAGGGGCTCTTGACCCTCTCTATAGTACGCGTCCTGGTATCGCTGTTCGCTCCTATAACTAGGCTCTTCTTGTTCCTGGTCCTGGCTATGATATACCTCTTATAGAGCCTCGCTGCCTTTGTCTTCGGTTACGAAGGCGTGCCCCTTTTGTCCTTGTAGATGGAAAGGCTCGTAGAAGCATAAGGAGAAGGTTAAGTAATAGTATTACGTATAACGTTAGGGATTATATAACAAGGTCAACGAGATAATACTATTACTAATATTATAATAGAGGAACTAGTAGTTGACTTAGTAGATTTATATATTAGCTAGGTATTATCTACTATAAAGAAAATAAATAAAAGAAGCTATATTTGTTTATCTTTTAAATATATATACTAATTTCTACTTAGAGAATTAGCTAGAGAAATAATTAAAGTTATAGCGAGGTATAAGTTCTACTACTACTATATAAAGATATTTAAAGAAAGTTAGTAAGTAAATAAAAATATTACTGTTTTAGTAGAAACATTAGAGAGTCTTCGAGTATTTTACAACTAATAAGAGAGTAAAACTATTAATTACTAAAATATAAAAGTATACTATCTTAAACCTAACTAATATTATAGACATTCTTATCTATATAATTCGAAATAGTATTAGTTTATAGTATTTACTTAAATTACTAGAGTAATTTTATAGTATAATCTAGAATAAGACTTTTATTCTTATCTATAGTTTATCTAATTTACCTTTCTTAAATATTAATACTCTAATCTAATAAGAGAAATTAAAAAAAGTTAAATTAAAATAAGAGATATGTCTAAGTTTTATAACTAATTCTTATATTAAACTATTTATTATTTTAGATAGTTTCTTAAAATTATTAAGAGAAGAAGGTTTTTAAGTATATCTTACTAACATAGAATATTTTATCTTTACTACTTATTTATTTATTTTACGTTTCTTAAATACTAATAATCTAATTAAAGAAGAAAAGTTTAACTATATAAAAAAGTTTCGATTAATTTTAATAGAATTAAAAAATATCTTTATTATTCTTACGTCTATATAATAATAATTTTTTCGATTTCTCTAATTGTTTTAAATAAAGATTTTCTTAAATATAAGTTACTCGACTAGAAATTTCGTTATTACTTTTCTCTTATATACTCTAAGTTTTTATAACTATAATAGCCTAGCTTACTATCTTAACTTAAAAACTTAGAGATAGATGAGAAGAATTAAAAGAAAACTTTAAAACTGTTATATCTTATTACGTCTGAAACATATATTACTTTACTTCATTTCTCTAAATTAATAGAACATTACTCGGGGGAAAAACCAGTGAAAAAAAGGTAGGCATGAGAAGAGAATCACGTGTAAGTATCACAAAATGCATGCTTTTTTGAGTATAAACTCATTTCATTACAAAAGTAACTAGGAATTTCCCTTTGCCTTCCTAGCACAAAACAGCACAGACGCCAGCTACTTTCTTCTAATCTGTTCAAATGTTAGTGTCCTGATACCTTCGTTGATATTTAGAACTTACCTTTAATCACGAAAGTAAAAATCCAAGCACTTCATGACTTTGTTAGTCATTGGTGCAACATCCTCCTCCTCCAACTCCTCCTCCAAAGCCTCGTAAACGGCATCCTTCAATCTCTTTCTGTGGTAAGAATCGCACTTTCTGGCGTCGCCATGCTCGTCGTCCTCCGCCCATTGCTGGAAGATTTGCTTTGATAGCTTCTTTGACGTTTCCCGAGTGAAATATTGGTGGAGAATAGCCATGATGATGTATTTTTCGTCTCCCCAGCGTGGTGCAGCAATCCATCGTTCTGCTCTGGCCGAGGCCACGAAGGAATCGCCAAAGTAACGTGTATTATACTCGCCCCAATAGCTCTGTTTAACGTTACTATCTATCTCTTTAACATCGGACGTGGAAGTTGGTTCTTACGTTGTATTTGTGCAGCTCTACCTTCCCAGCCGCCGTGTCCAAGTTCTCACCAAACTCCCTCGCGAATCTTTCCTTCCGAGCTTCAGCACTCATGGTAGGTTCCTCGATGTAAATAGCATTGATCTCGGCGCGTCGTTCGTCGGGAAGGTCTGCGGGCTTTACGGAGGCTTTTTCCTTCTTTGGTGGCATCTTTGTGGTGAAGTATGAGTGCGAATTGACAGTGTTTTGGTGGAGATCGATTGATGATTTTGGATTGTCGGTCGTGGGTAAATATAAACACGACCAAACCGATTCTCAAGGGCGGCCGCCCCCTACGGTGGAAACTGTACGCGAGTTGCGCCACGAAGCTGGATGGTGCCAGTTACCTTGATGGATACAACACCTCCAACCCAATGCTGGCTGGGTTGGGTTGGAGGTGTTGTAATTTGGGAAGAGGAAGAGGTTGCAAAACGGGAGAAAGACGTTTTTTTATATCTGAGATCTGTCTACCTAGACCCACACAATATATCTGTGAATCACAACTACCCCTCGCCGAAATCGGCTCCCTTGAGATTGTTCGTAGCTCACCATCTTTGCAGACGAGGGGCTCGCGACGCACGCGAGACCGCAACACTTGAGCTCGTGACGTGGAACTTCATTGGGCAGTACTATATACTGAAGTGGCTCTCCATATCTAGCCTCAGAACCCAGACGCTTAAAACCTGCTCGTTGTGGGTCTTTCTTTGTTCAAAATTAAAAATTAAGCGAGAACCTCGCCTAGACAGTCGCATCGCCGCTTCAAGAGATAATTCTCATCCACTGGAGAAGAAGCAACAATCCCGTGACCAATATTCTTAATCACGTCAGAGTTCTCGCGAGTAGTGGCCTAGTTGCTGTTAGTTGGACTGATTATTCGGTGCCACCTACTCATCTCCCTTGAACCAATTTTCACTTGAGAGAATTACCCCCAAACTTTAGTATATAAAGCAGGATTGGAATTTGAAGACAAGACATGAAGTAAAATGCGAAGTTTCAGTAGTCTCTTGAAGATAGGTATGATTGCGATGCTACGTACTGAAAGACCACTCACGTTTGTCTATTTACAGACCCTCGTCCCACACAGTTTTCCTCTCTATAAAAGTCCTGTGAGATCTACCGTCTCTACCCGATAATTTGAAGGCTGGGGTCGAAGAATCTTGTCACTTCCATAAACAGCGCTGGCCTTGACCAATCGGATAAAATCCTGTTTGCTCGTCTGGTTTGGGCCTTCGCCAACGCGGTGCCTGAAGATTTTCAGCAGATTGGCAATTGAAATGCCACGTCGGGGAATTGAAGCGATAAGTTCGTAGCGTTGAATCGGTCTTATGCCTGGAGATTGTAGGGGCGGAGGAGGCTGAATCGAACTTCCGCCTGGTAGGTTTGAAATTGTTCGAGATGATGAAGATTTGCTCGCACGACCCCTCTGTTGAAGCCCTGCCACCGCAACTTTTCGATTTTCTGTACGAGTACCTTTACTCTCTGCTCGATACACTTCCCGCTAGATATTCTCAGAGTCAGTATTTTTTGTTCTTTAGAAATCAATTTGATGGAAATGTGATGAAGATTGAGATATAAAACTACGGAATAGTATCTCAATTCTTCTGAAAAATTAACTTATAGAATATCCTTACATGCTCGTCTTTAACCATCTTGTAAATAACATTCAGTTCTGTTGACAAATATCTAGTTAGCCACGAAAAGGCAGTTGGAAAGGGTGAGTAAGGGTATAGTACCAATAGAAGCTCTCTGGTCTCCAATAGAAGCGAGATTGAGGAGGTTGTGGACTGCGTTGGTTGCTGAATACTTCGTAAGCAGGTAAACGACGAAAACTTCTGTTTCTTGAGTATGCGTACCACTATTACCACTAGGTTGGAGAACACTTGAAAGATTTTGCGGTTGCGGAGTCTGGGCTTCTGACGTCAGTTTTGGAGCGATAATTCAAGAAGGCGGAAGTCTCTTACTGGCCCTGAGAGGAAGTGAAAGAGGAATACTTGGAAGGACGGGGTCACTGGAGTCGCTTCCTGCTGTCAGATCAATGCATGGTGGAGGCATGATGAGTTGTATTTGGTGTTGTAGAGTGTTGGTTGGCTCAAAATTCTCTCAAGGTGAGCCTGTAATTTATAGAAAACAGTGGAGGAACTAAAATGCGACAGCTGAGTGAATATTAGTATGAACTTAAATTTGCTGTTACCAGCTGAGACTATAAGCCACGTGGATACAACAAGACTAAAGTGAATAAGTATTAACTCTTATAGTGACAAACGTTCCAGCGCATCAAGAAACCTAAAGTCTGGAACACACTTGCCATCAACTTGGTTAGGCTTTTGATATTCCACTCATGCATATTACCAAAGCCTTCATTGAGGCTCCCAGGATGATCAACCTCGTCTCTATATCTACTCTAATGTTCTAAAACAAAACAAAAAAACACTTCAAATCACTTATCAGGTCAAATTCAACATTCGCACAGATACGACGAGAGCACGATTTTCCCGCTCCTACCTACATTCTTCCAGGCGCTTACAGCTACCACGCCTGTCACTGCTGGATGCGGCACTGGAGATACATCTGCTATAGGAGGGTTGCCCACACCAGTATCCCAACTTGAGCGAGGCCATGGTCGGAAAGTTCCTCGTGGAAACGACGGCCAACGAACACCACGCACCCCACTAACCCCCAATCTCGTCGACCTCCATATTGCATCAGACCAAGACCCAGAGAGCCCATCCGAACTTCGTCGGAAGCGCCGTAAGTCACGTACAGCCTATGAATCTAGCTTTTGAAAGCTTTGAAAACAACTTCAACCCTGTCAATAGTCATTATATACATTAAATTTGAAGTTGATTTTTACTAACGAAACTCCTCTAAACTACAGGATTTGGTATCTTCGCCGTCTTTTGGACCCTTTTTCATTCATTCATAAGCCAACTAGGACACATCAGATAAAACCATATGGACAGATCGTCCACTTACAACTCACAAGTGAATTACAGACCTCCACATGTTCAACTCTTAGATCTCTGTATTAAATTCCTTTTAACTTATGTAAGAAATACCTCATTAAATGGACTTGGATTGAGTGGGTGTTAGAGGAATACTACCTCTTCGTCATACAATACACTCAGTTTAAAAAACTTGGCCAGTCTCATAGTAATCTAACGGTGTACACCAAATTACAAGAAACTTACCACCTAGAAGAGTAAAATCACCACCTGCTATAGTAGAATATGGAGCGGCAACAACTGCACGAGACGGGTTGTCAGGTTAAGTAGTATTATTCTGAAGCTCGAAAATATGAGGTGTAGCTATGCGGAAATTATAGAGTTGTGTTAAAGGAAGAAATAATGTTGGCGAAAAACTACGAACTTTAAGCATGGACACTAGGAGGAAAGTCACGAGCTCGATAACCAGCAATCACCCAAGCATCAAGTAAGCCATTAAATATTTAGTGCTTATATACAAGTCACAAGTAAACTAACAGAATAGCGATGATCAATCTATCAAAGGGTAAGCTACAAAATATCGATAATCCAATAGAAGGTCGATAAGCTGTCTAATGACAGATGAGCTACAGCATATTTGGGGGCCAAAAATAAATAAGCCGTTACTGATAAGCTATCGTACTATTAATTTGGGGACGAAATGGGGTCGGGATTAGCGATCGATTATTTGGCGATCTATTTAATACTAGTAAGACAATGATACCCGGTAAGTCAACGAATATCAATGTATTTCAATCGGAACTGTACTTTCGAATACCTTCAACACTAGAATAACATTTAATTATCCACCTAAGAAGGATCAAGTAAATGTCAAACTGAAGAAGTTTTTGTTAACCCCATGATGTGGTGTAGCAATCACGTGGTCAATCTTGTCCCAACCTGTTCAATGAACCCAAAATTACTATACTTCTCGGAAAGGACCCGAAGGATATTGAATGCTAGTCAGTCGTTTCAAAGATGTACACGGGTGGGATTGAATTCCGTTAACGACTCGTGTAAATCTTCCCCCAAGGTCACGTGACACGTGGTGCTCTTTGGAAATCACCTAGGCACAAATTGCATCAGTACTCGTACTCTTCAAAAAAGAGACCAATTTTCTAATCGTGGTATTGTATTCTATTCAACTATTTACTTCTAACTAAAGCCCTCATCAATAACGCATCCCATTCCCCCGCATCGCACAGAAAAAAACTCGCAACCAAAATTCCAAAGAACAAAAAACAGCAGATAACCACCCCTCATAAATCCCATAAGTTCCTCAATCATTACATCGCATTATCGTTATCATAAGAAACCGTTTGTCCATCATCCTCCTCATAAATTTTCATCCTTTCTCATATTTCATCAACCTTTCTCATAAAAGGAGTCGTCGTTGCAGTGTAGATCAATCTCTCGATCCCCGCTGACTGAGTTTCTCCATCCGAGCATCATGTCTCCTCTCCCGCCTCTCAAGGACCTCCTGTCTCTTCTCGATGTTCTTGGTCGGATCATTGGTTTCATCACCATCTTGACCCGGATTCGCCATCTCGTACTCGAGCATCTTGATGAACTTGTAGAAGAAGACTGCAATGAGCGAGCCGATAAATGGTCCCACCCCTAACAATAAAAAATTAGCATCTACTCAAAAATAAAGGAAGTGAGAAGGGGGAAAGAGGTGTGGTGTGACTTACAATAAATCCAATGCTCGCTATCAAAAGTACCAGTCACGATACAAGGTCCAATACTCCTCGCAGGATTCAGACTCCCACCAGTATAATACACACCCACCATCTCGGCGATGAAAAGCGCTAATCCAATGCCAACGGGTGCAATGAAAGTAGCCTTATGCTTCTCCTTCGCCAACATGAAGATGGTGAATACAAGTTCGGCAGTCAAGATGGCCTCAATGAAGACACCTTGCACCAAACTCGCACCACCAGCAAGCGTAGTTCTCACGTTCAATTCCGTAGGGAAGAGACCGAGAACCATGCCCGAGGCAGCGATGGCACCGGCGATTTGAGCGAAGAATAGGAAGACGGCGCGGACCACGGGGACAGCGCCGACGAGGACCATTCCTAGAGTGACGGCGGGGTTGAAGAGACCGCCTGAGATGCGGAAGAAGATCCAGACGTTGACCATGAGGGAGAAGCCGAAGATGACGGAGATGTAGAGGTAGACTGAGATGTTGAAACCCGTTGCTCCGCCCGAGGTGGTGTTGGAGGTTGAGTTGTTGTCGGTTGAGGCGGTGGATTGGATGTTGGCTACTTGGGTTCCGGCGAAGGCGAAGAAGAGGAACATGGTTGTGCCGACGAATTCTCCGATTGTTGCTACGAAGTCTGAGGGGATATTAGTGAGTGACAAACAAGGGAAATGGGAGGGAACTCTTACGATTTTTGAAATCAGAGTTCATCCATTCAGTCCATGGCAATCGGAGGACTTCCTTTTGTTCTTCTCGAGACAAGGATTTGAAGTCGATGGTGGCATGCTTTCGTCCTTTTCTATGGGCATCGTAGTTGTATCCATCGATGCTCTCAGCAGTACTTGGTCTCTTAGTTGGAGAAGGGGAGTATTCTCCTCTCTCGAGATCTCGGTCTCGATAGTCCATACGATTCTCTTCAAAGTATGGTTTCGAGGCAGAAGGTGGTGGACGGTCCCATCCATCTGCATTTCGATAGCTGCGAGGAGGTCGGGAACGTTCTCGCATATCGGGGTGTGGACGATAGTCATCGTGACGAGAACGGGGGTTTCGATCATCTTCATGGCTGCTATAGTATCCATCATCCCCTCGTGATCTTAATGGGCGTCTGCTATTCTCGAAAGAAGAGCTAGGACGTTGATCAAAATCTGCAGAGTTCCTTCGTACCGGATTCTGGTGACTAGGTCTGCGGCGAAGCCCGGCTCTCACATTGTCGTCGTTAGCTGGCTCTATTGGTGTACGTTCTGGAGAGAAGTTGAGACGTGGTTGGCCAGGGTGATAAGCTCGCCCTGGAGAAGCTGGGATAGGAGGGGAGCCTGGTCTCTTGATTATTTCGCCGTCCATTGTGTTCTTGCCTTGACGTTTTGGAGGTTTACTTGGTTTGCTAACTGGCCTCTCAAAATAAAATTTTGGCAGATATAGCGGTGGTGGTGGTAAACGAGGGTTGGATGTTCGATGTCTGAGAGTTCTTTCCGTATTGATAGCGTCCTACTGCAAGGACGCAAAAGTGATGATTTGATAGATGTTTGGGTATATTGTGGGTGGTTTGAAAATAGAATCAAGAATAGAAAGAGATGGGACATTCATCGAATATATACTTCGTCTCATCGTTACCTACTCAACGGCTGGCCAACCCCCATCATCTTAATTCTGATGTGCCAACCATGGCAATTACAGTTTAACCAGTTTCCGGTGAGCAACCGACAGCCACTTGCGTTCACCGTCCCTCTCTTGCTTTGCCATGTACAAGGGAACCCATCCAAAGTCATCAGAACCGTGAGGTTGGAGGAAGTAAAAATGAGATCAAAAGGTAGGAGAATGGCTGGGAGGA
This sequence comes from Hymenoscyphus scutula, assembly GCA_001399465.1. NCBI lineage: Eukaryota > Fungi > Ascomycota > Leotiomycetes > Helotiales > Helotiaceae > Hymenoscyphus > Hymenoscyphus scutula. Next base: position 36,119 of record LKTO01000027.1, on the reverse strand, counting down.
AGCAACTTTGCAGCCACCGAACGAGGGACCACCCTAGCGCAAATCAATGCACGTCAACGTGGAATCATGGATGTGGTGTTCTAGGTGAGTCTGAAGATGAGATTCAATAGATTACGAGATGGAGAATGTCGCGGACAAGGAGCAAAACCAGAAAATGTGACGTCAGGTGGGAGGAGAAATATAGGAAGGACACTGGGGAGTTTGCAGCCGTTGCTAGTGAAACAAGAGAGGGGAATTGACAAGTGGAGCGGAAAAGGGGTATACCCTTTATAAATATAGGGGGGAGACCGAGGGTCAACCCAGCGAGTTGATAACGAGAACAATTATGCCAACGCGTTGGTTGGCCCAGCGCCAGCCCCCTTTTCTTTTCTTTTCTTTAATGGAACAGCGAGGATAGGGCTGCATATTCACAGATTCCTCCCGATGTAAAATCGATCGCGAAAGGAGCCTTCCCTCCGAGCGTTCGAAGTTCATCATCGGGCACCATCAGCAGTTCGACCTCAAAGAGGACGCGGATGGTGGCTCGGATGGCTGACGTTTCGAGTCAAAATGCCACGAGTAAGGCGAGTTCCCAAAAGGTCTTTGGCATTTTGACAACTTGCGGTACGGACCGAGTAGGAGCTTTGCATCTTGGGGGTTGGTGGGAGCTTGTGGAAAGATGAGATGAAAAAGAAGAACAGAAGAAGGGAAGAAGTTGAAGAAGCGGCCAGGAAAATAGGAGGTTTTCTTAGTCTTTGAAATTGGCCAATGAAACCACTTGTTGAACAACTCCATGACGCTTTTCGGCTAACTTTCTATGACTTCCCTCGTCAACTTCTTCAACGCCGCTTATTTCAATGCTGGATATATTAAAGTGTAGGTTGCGAAAAAGAGAGCTTGATATGACCTGCTTTCATTTCTTTTGTCTTTCATGCGATAAAACTGGATTTTGGACAAAGCTTGTGGTTAGCAAAGATTTCTGAAACTATCCAAGCTTTTGAACAGCACAAGAAGGAATGAGGAAAAACACAGCAAACCACAAGAGTTATTGCGGGTTCTTGGAAGAGACAGACTGGTGAGCACCACAACTGCTCTACAATGATAAAAAATGACAAGCAAGTAAACAGAAGAAAGAATGGAAGCGGAGGAGTTGTGGCTGAAGTCGGTTCCACTTACCTTTTCTCCTCAAACCCCCACTAAAATGTGGTCGGTGCGCAATTCCAGCGTCCTATCTACGATCAATAATCCAAAATAAGAAATTCTTGCCCTCAATCCCATTTCCAGAGCACGACATTCTCCATCTCCTGTTAATCAAAAACCACGAAAATGGCATCTGCATCTTCCCATACCATTGCAGTATCCCATTTGGCGGATTTCAAACCTCCTGCCCTCTCCCGCGCCTGGGTATCCATCCCAAACCCCAATAATATACCCCTCATTGCGACGCCCACCTCAGACAAGACTGTACGCGTTTATTCCCTCACCAACTTCACGCTTCACAGCAAACTTGAGAATGCACATGATAGATCTGTGAGGAGCGTGGCATGGAAGCCTACTCCAAAGCGCACCAGCAAGATGTCTGTTGCGACGGGGAGTTTCGATGCGACAATGGGTATTTGGCATAGGCACGAGCAATTCGGGTCTGAGGGTGCAGAGGCACAAGGCACATCCAATGGCGGCGATGAGGATGCGATCGAGATGGAGATCTCAAGTTATGGCGACTCGAAGCCCCACCGTCGGGGAATGCGCGACGACGACGACGAGTCCGATGCCTCGAATGCCGAAGACTGGGAATATAATATTGTTTTGGAGGGACATGACAGCGAGATCAAGTGTGTAGACTACTCTCCCTCTGCGCAGTATCTTGCATCTTGCAGTCGGGATAAATCGATATGGATCTGGGAGGAGATTGGAGAGGATGGGGAGGACGAATTCGAGACGGTGGCGGTACTACAAGAGCATGACGCGGATGTCAAATGTGTTAGCTGGCGTAAAGACGATGGAGAGGGCGAGGTACTCGCAAGCGGCTCTTACGACGATACAATACGGTTATGGCGTGGAGACGACGAAGGGGAGTGGTCATCTGTGGCAGTATTGGAGGGGCACGACGGCACCGTCTGGTCTTTGCAATGGGAACCAGAAGTCGTCCAAAAGGCTTTTGCGGTTTCTCAAGGGACAGAAAATGAGAGCGAATACAATCGACCCACCGCGCGTCTTCTCTCTTCCTCGGCAGATTTGACAATTCGTGTGTGGACCAAAGTTCCATCACCGCCGCCGATGAATAAGCCTTCCTATTTCTCGCACGGCATTCCCTCAACAATGCGACCCGGTCCTTCTGAGGAGACATGGCAATGCACCGCTACACTCCCAAAAATTCATACTTTACCTATCTACAGTATTTCCTGGTCCCAATTGAGTGGTCGGGTAGCCAGCACAAGCAGCGATGGACAAGTCGTCGTCTACGAAGAACAAACCCGCGGAAGAACAAACGTCGGCGGCGAAATCGAGCGCGAATGGGTCATCGTTGGTGTTTTACAAGGAGCACATGGTCCGTACGAAGTCAACCATGTTACCTGGTGCAAACGATATGACTCGGCGAAGAAATCGGATGAGGAGGAAATGCTTGTTACGACTGGTGATGATGGAGCGGTTCGTGCTTGGTCTGTTGAAGAGATCACGCAGAAGGGCTGAGGGGTTACAAGGAAAACTTCTTAAGGGGAAGTCTTGTACTTTGGGACACATATAATGTTCTTTGTTTTTGAGGAAGACGAAAGATGGATGTTTATACGAACAATATGGAGAAAAAGGAGTCTATGGATATAATTCTTCTTTTGCATAGCGAATGGCGTACTTTGGTAGAGGGAACTGGATTACGAAGGGTCTATAGAAATGAGCATCGCATCACATCACGCTGCAGGAAATACAAATTGTGTCCTTTCTTTTATTTACATTTCTATTTTCCTGAATCTTCCTGTGTCTTTTGTTGATGGCATGATATGATCAGCAACCTTTCTTTGAAGGGGTTTCTTCCACATTCATGGGTTCTCGCTGTGTTATATGTGAATAGTGCTCTCATAGGATTGGAAGCTCTCCTGAGTCCTGACTCCTGAATTCAATGAGCCTTTAGCTACGGTTGGGAGAATATTTCTAGACGTGAGGGTTTACCCATCTCGGATTGGTGTATATTTCATTGCATATCAGCGCATCGATATTAGATTTCATTTGAACTGACTGATCCTTCGAAAGTTTTTCGGAGACGTTGTATGATCAACCAGGAGAGGGCTACTACTACTTACATTATCTTTTTCAAGTCAGTAGTCACGTTTAGAGGTCTTCTAACCTTTCTGGGGGGTATTATCTAGTTCTGAGTATTGGTTATAGTTAAATACTTACTAAGATAGTAAGAACTCTCTGGAATCCTGAAGGCACCGGCTTCGAACCTTTCTTAAAACTTAAGATAATAGTAGGAATAGTTTTTACCTACTAGAGCTAACTACTTACCGGATTTACTAGGGGTTGAAATATTGTCCCTTTTCATCCGTACCTAATCGCTTACGGGCGCTTTGAAAATCGAGTGGTCGGTATTTTGGATTTTTAAGTAACTTAACTACTTCTATACTTAAAGCTTCCAAATTGTGAGTAGTTTTAGGCAGAGCAAGTTTAATACGGAAAGAGATGTCGTTGATTTCAATTCCAAGCGCTTTATATAGCTGGTCTGATACGAGGGTGAGATGAAGTACTGCGGGTGCTTATTGAGACTCTTACAACGTCTCTAAACAATTTTTCCCAAAGTATTATGAGAATAAAAGTCATTTAAAGAAGTTACGGATAAGGCAAGATAAGATGATCTAATTTATAAGTGACGAGGGGACATCTTTCAAGTACATATACTCCTGAGCTACTGAGAATTCTACACAGCGCAGCCTATCAAAGCCACCAATTAAAAATACAGCGAGTCTGTTGAAAGCAGATAACTTTGACTCGGAACCGAGAACAAACGCCCACCCGACTGAGGCTGATTCGGTGGAGTTCATTGTTGATTGGTTCGCTCTGTCTGAATTCTATAAAAATTTATTAAATCCAAGAGAACCAATACGAGCGTGAGGATGAAGTAATTCTAGTAATGTTAGGCGGGGTTTAATTCAAATACCGAGCTTCTATTAGTAGCATAGCACCAATATTGTGTCCAGCTGGCGCAGCGGACTTCCCAATTGCTGCCAATGTATAGTAAACCCCAATATTCTTAACCTTGGAATGCAAGAGAGTGTTGGTGAGGATTCTTGACTCGATAGTCTTCAGTTCTTTGCAGCATGCACAGCAGCCAGGTAGACTGGCAGCTTTGAAGACTGGATCGCAGTGCGGAGAGAATGTTCGCGACCTGAGGGCAACCAGCGACAGTAAAAGTCTCGGTTAAAAACCACCATTGGCCTCGGCCGGGGTTTCATTTCTCAAGAACCTCATTGTTCAAAAAGTCGAAAGGGAAACGAAGTTCCCAGAGTTTCTAAGTAACTTCCCGGCTTAGGTCGCCTCAGCTTCGCCTTCCTCGTTGCCATCGACATTGTAGGGGTCATGGTTCTTCAAGCGTGAACTCGATCCGATGACAAAATCTGGGAGAAGGAAAGGATGAGAAGGAGGTTAAGAAGGGGAGGATTGATTTGTAGAAGTGCTGTTACAGTGTTTCTTAGATTCTATAGTTCAGTTTTAAAGATCTTGAATGCCCTAGAGTTGTCGGACTTTTTGAAAAGCCAGCAGACGTCTCCGAACAAGAATGAGCTATCGGGGAGCTGGAAATGTAGTATGAAGACCAGACCCAGAAGTTAGACCCTAAAGGCTTCCAATTGGGGGTCTTTGAGATGAGCACGAGTCGTAACAACTACTCCTTCAGCTTCAAGCAACCAGTCGCGGAATTTTCGAAATAGTCAGGACATCGTCACATCGCTTACCATGTCGTGGCGGTCGGTGCGTGTGTATTGAGAGGTCTTCTGGGGCATGGAGGCAATCTTCACACGGAGTGACAGAAGTATTATCATTATTATCAAAGTCTTCTTGCGCTGTAGGCAGACTCTTGGGTGTCTGTAGACTTTGTCCCACTTTGTTCGGACCAGCTGCTATCTTCTAGTAGGTACAGGTTATTAAAGATGAGGCCCCGGGTGGGACCTAAAATATGGTACACTAGACACAAGGGATGAATAGTTCTACCACGGGCACTTGATTTTATAAAGAAGGCGGGGTACTGCTTGGTAGTCGTAAGTCAGGTCTGTCTTTCAATAGAAAGAAGAGATAATGGATGTGAAACTGTAAGAGTGTGTCAATTACGGGGAAGTCGTTGAGAAAGGTAGTCGAAAAGATCTATCATTCTAACTAGTAATACAATGTATCGAAATAGAAAGACCTACTTGAGAGAAAATGAAAGAAGAGATTTATTTTCTGAAAAAACGTCGTTAAAAAGACCTCCTTATCTATTTCTTTTCTAAAGTAAATAACAAAGCAGATATAGCTACTCTAAGTACTAAGCTAAGAGAGATAAACTTTCTATTCCTAGAAGTATTTATAAGTATATTACAGGAGTGGTTCGCAGATATTCGCCCGACTTTATTTTTATACTAAAATGCCTCTAGAATAAGTTTAGTTTATTACTTTACTTTAGGTATAAAGACCCTTTAAAACTTAGCATTCAGACTATTTAGGAGAACTAACTAGTAGTAATCTATAATAGAAACAACATAGATATTATCTAATATATTATCGAAGGTTAAGAGGCAAAGTCGGAAAAACACTAGATTATACTCAAAATAGGCTAAGTTTAGTACTTTTCAAGATATCTTCTACTTTATATAAAATAAAATAATAGAAAACTAGATAAGAAAATAAAAGTATTTTAGTTAATAGTTATCTAAATCTAGAGATATATTATAAAAAAACTTATATTAAATATTTAGTATAGAATATATAGTAGAGTTTTAAAAGAGGTAACTTTTAGTAGCTTTTAGTATAAAAATAGAACTAGGCGAGTATCTATATAACTAAAGCTTATTAGAATAGATAAGAAGAGACACCTTTCTAAACTTAAAGAACACTTAGAGAACACTTATTACTCTAATTATTTCGTAAATACAAGGGCCAATATGTATTGAGTGCCAGGCCGTGCACTGTTCCTCACCAAACGGTGGCACTCAATACATATTAGCCCTTGTATAGTTAAAAGATTACTTAAGTAAAATTTAAAGTAGAAAAATATATTAATCTAGCTACTTAGAAGAAAAGAGCAAGAACATAAGGTTACCTAAATACATAAAAAAGTAGATATTTTCTTTTAGTAAAAAAAGAATGGGTTAAGTTAAATACTTTGTTAATTAATCTACTTAAAACAACAAAAATGATATGAAAACACTTACTCGACAGAATAGGTTCTTACGAATATATACTATTTCGCATACTCTCATAGTATCTACCGTCTCTAATTAATGTTTCAAATCATTTAAAACAATTCTACATATTCTACTGGTCTAAAAAACTTAAGTGAAATCGCGGTCATTTTTAAGCGAGAATACGCGTCCAAGTAAACAGCCACAACCAAGGACTCGGTAACACTAGCTCACCCGCAACGCGATTAAACTGACCTAACTAAACGGGAAATTAACTTAAGCCGATTTAGCCTCCCCGAAATAACCCGATCTGATTTCTACATCGGGTCAACCAAAACACCACCATTTTTGCCCAAAACACCTACAACCCATACACCCAAATCCACCACCAAGTGCCCCCACCAAATACCACCACCACAAACTACCACCGCAAACATGTCTGCTCCAGCAACCACCACCAAAAAGACGTCTACTCCAGCAGATACCGACCCTGCTCTCCGCGACCGCAAGCTCGGAGACCTCCGAACAGTCGTCGACGACATCTACATCTCCAACCCCCTCATGACCCTCGAAGAGAGACAAGAGGTATTCAAGAACGACCCGCGCTGCAAGGCAGCCGGCATGGTCTGGGAGGCCTTCGTCGTAAGCTCCTCATCCCCCCCAAAAAATAAAAAAGCCTTTACCTAAGAAACAAACTAACAACACATTCCAAAAAAAAACAGGAGGGCTGGAACGAATGCGACGGCGGCCGCGAAGCCAATCCACTCGTCAACGTAGGGCTCTTCGCTGGGCCCAAAACCAATGAAGAAGGACGCCGCATGGAAGGAGTACCACCGCATGGGCGGCAAGAAGGGGAAGGCTGAGAGAAAGGCTTTCGCTGCTGCTGCTGCTGCCGAGAATGCCGACTTCAATGATGATCGTGAGGTCGTGTTTTATATCGATGGTGTTGAGCATACTGATAATCCTTCTCGCCGTTAGAGGGCCGATAACACCATCGCATAGAAGTCTCCTTTGTCCGTTTTTTATGAGCTTCTTTTTTGCGTTTGGGCTTGGGTTTTGGTCTGATCTTGATATAGCTCGCGTGCATGGTGTCTTCAACTGGCATACGTTGGTGTTCTGGGGGGCAGCTTTGATCAATGGCAATCCGCCTTCGTTGGCGTTCTGGGGTTAGGAGGATAATACAACCACCAGTGCAAAGTAGCACTACCTACACATAACAAGTTCACAATTGATAAGTGATGACCAATGATGTAAGAAGCGAATTATGAACTGTTTAGAATGCTTTGTTGTCACCATCCCTCTCCAGCCAAAATGATCGACAATTCCCAACCCCTTATTAACCGAACTCTTGGCATCACCATGCAAACCACCCCACCAACCATGCAGAGATTCAGGACATCATTATTGAAAGATAGAGCGGAAACAAAATAGTGCATATCTTTCATAAAACTCTACCCTCCTCTTCTTCTCCCCTCCCCGAAACCCCTAAACCACTAAATCATGTCAAAAAGATATACAAGAATCCCTCAACGTTCTCTCAACATGCAAATCAAAAATCATCATCCAAAAAGCCAAATATGAGAGAGAAGAAAGGGGGTATATATAATCTCCCAGCGCACAGCAACTACCACTTAACACTAAACCAAAAAAACTAACAAATACCATCCATTTTAAATTTCCAAATCCCCCTCCCCACCAAAAGAACCCCCATTCCCATACATTTCTCGTCGCTCCCCATAACCAAATAATGAGTTATGATAATGATACTAAATGCCCAAGCCAGCCACCCCACCAATATAAAATAAGCGCCATGCAAAAATGCCCCATACCCAAATTTTGTAAAATATCTCTTGTAAGAATGATCAAAAAAGACTCCACCCAAAATGTCGTCATTATGTAAAAGCTCAAAATAGAAAAAACATGCTAAGCGGACGTGGTCGGAATTTCATAATTAGAAGGCGTCGAGTTCCCACTCGAAACATGTGTCGATGTCGGCATTGGGGGTATATTATCCAAAGATCCACGTCGAGAACCACTGAGGTTCAGGACCCTGTACAGCAAGCTCTTCCTCTTTCCATCTACGCGTTTATGTGACGAAGAATCGTAGGCGCGTGGTCGAGGCCCGAAGGTTCGTCCACCGCTTGGGAGTCGTCGATGGAGTTCTCGTTCCCAGATGACTGTATTTTCGATGCTCTCCTTTCGGTCGAGTTCCTCATCCCACCCGTACATGTCGGAACTTCCAACTGTTGTGGCGGATTGAATTGACCCGATAGAGGACATCATGCTTGCTGAAGAGCTTGCGACAGATGTATCGACTGTGAGAGCCCCGTGGCTAATTGTGCTCGTTCTATCGTCCATGATCGTGCTAGTCGTCATGTAAGTCGTGTTTGTTGCAAGACTACTTCTAGATTCCATGGCAAGTGGGTTGGCAGATATCCAAATTCCATTTTCAGTCTTGAAGTCATATTGCATTGCCATCTCAGTATCGACCGACAATCGTTGGCCTGGGTCGGATAGCATCGATGAAATTTCCTCCAATGGAGTACCGGGACTCGTTGGATCTGCTGAAGAATCTGCGGTGATTGGGTCTGCCTGAATACCCTCCATTGGTCTTGGGCTTACTGGAGAAACAATCTCCTCTTGTTCATTAATTTTGGCGGGAATAAAAAATGGCTGTGGTCCTGCAACTTGCATGCGACGATTTGGCACAAAGTTCTCCCCATCCCTATTTTCATCTCTACCGATTCCCCCAGAGATGATTCCTTTTGCGGCCACGCCATCCCTCCTGATAGAGTCTTCTCTTTTTCCCGCCATTCTCGCCTTCCTCTCGAACTTTGCGAGCTCTGCATCGCTCCCATGATACAGACGTTGCGATAGTGAGGCCGCCGTATTAGACGGACGGGTATGCTCACTAATTTCAACCGGGGAACCAGGATGAGCTTCAAGGACTGGTGAGAGATCACCTTCACTAAGCTTCAAACTGGTTCCCCCATGCAGCAAAGCTTGATCTTTGCGAACGCCTCGAGGGCGTTTAAGCCCTACAACAGGATGCTCCATAGGCGCGATAACTGGAACATGTCCAATAGGGATAATAGAAAACATATCATTTGGTGACGACGTGACCTTCCCCCTTCATAAACCACTACCGGTGGGGGAACTTGCTTCCTTCCCCACGTGTGGTGAACTGCTTCGATTACTTGAATTAGAACCGTGAGCTGACCGACTCTTCTTGAATCCGAATTTCGAACCAATTTTCTTCCACCCACTTCCTTCGCTTCGACCTATCCGGGGACTGGTTCCAGGTGAAGGGTCATTGAATCCAGCGTTGGAGGTCGGTGGTGTGTTTGGAGGTGTCATTGGCTCTAGTGTGGATCCGGAGGGGGAAGGTGAGTCGGCACTGTCGTCAGTAAGAGAATCTGGGACTTCGGACGATGATGTGGCAGATGATCCGGAGAGGTGCGCCGAAAGCCGTGTACCACGACCTAAAGCAGCACTTAAATGTGAATGATGGGAGACACGTGGTGAAACCCCGTTGAATGATATTGCAGCTGAATTGGCATCAATATCTCCAATGGGGGGACTCTCATTCCGCGATCGCCGCGATCGTGCTGGAGATAGTGATCTCTCGTCCAGCGAACCCGTCATATATGTGTCCGTCATGGATTCATCCGAAGTCCACGGGCTTGGATGTGATTCAGAACTCCGAGGTGGGGCGACCGAGTTGATGAAAGGCACCAGAACTGATTCCTCCATCAATTCGTATATTATTTTGACCGCTGGGTCAAGTTCTGACGGATCTGGGGGTGTATATGTGCATGGCAACGATACCAATTGATCTCGAACATTGGACGGAAGATTGACCTCCCGAGGGCCATTTGGAACAATGTATGCGTCTAGCAATTTCTGCCACAACATTCGCACGTATTCACATTCAGGACTCAGCGGTGATAAAGGTGTGTGAGGATCTCTGTCGGCCATCTCTCTGTAGTGTTTGGAATATCTTTTGGCGTCCATTGTGAATTCTAACGTCTCCAAGCAGTGGTTCTGCGATAGATAAGCCATAAACGCACTCAGAGTCCATGGTGGTGAGGCAGTGTTTGACAGGACCTCTTGTAAATTTGGTTTTCGAGGACAATATGGGCCGGTGGGAATTGCCAGGCTAAGGGGCCTCGAAGGAGGGAAGTCGCCGGAAGACATGAAGCCTTCGTCGTCTGCGTCCCAGTCCGAGAGAACGGACGAGCAACGTGGGGAAGTTTCTCGAGAAGATGTGTATAAATACAAGGACGGCGGTTTTCGATGTTTCGCCCTTCGCATCGCGGTTCGCAGATATTTCATGAGTCTTCTCGAGCGATTTAATCCTTTTTTCTATTCCTTCCACCGTACACCCGCGATCGTTCTATATCGGGTCGTTCGATTTCGACGTTTATCGTGGGAATGCGGTGCTCCTATGCTACCTTCGATGCATGCGTCGACAAGTCGTCGGATTGTACAGGGTGGATGCTGAAATGTACACTTCTCCGTTTGCTCCAAGAAATATGGTTCGTGATGGTAATACTGTTCCACTGCAAGAGAAAGAAAGCAGGTCGTAACGCCGTATTCTGCACGCAGCCGCGCAATGCCGATATGTCACCTGGGAATGTTCCAATCAATTTAGTTTGTCAGTGGGTACCAAACGGGACTTTGCAGACGGTGATGTCGGTTGAAATGTTTCTGGAAAATGAGCCCCAAGTCTGGGATGTGTCTGTTCCAAATGAGAGGAAGGTGGCAGTCGTAGTGGCGAAAGGTTGAATGGGTTCAAAGATCTGGCGAGGGCCTAGGGGTGGTATATTGCGAGGGTAGTAAGTGGTACAGTGCGACCTGCCAAAAGGAGAAAGAGAGCCCAGGCTGATCGTCAAGAAGCCAAGTGTGTTCTGGCAGCCGCGCTGTTTGCAGTAATGGGTGGAAGTGTTGGAGAAGAAACGCGAGTATACTAATTTAGTCGCAGCGACGAGTTTGAGATAATTATCTGATGAGAGTCGGGAAGGCCGTGGTTGCTCAATGGGTGCGGGGGAGGGGATTGGGTGGTGTTGCTGAGTGATCGTGGTTGATTTGTGAGATGAAGACAAAGTTCCAGCGACAAGGAAATCGAATGGAAATGATGACAATAGTGAGTCTTGAGTTTCCTTAGGTGAAGGGAAGGTCCACTTTGGTGTAAAGCTTAAGATGCGGTTGACAGGTGACTTGAATGCAATGATGTGAATGATGACGGCGCGGCTCAAGGAGAGAGTGTTTGAGATGGAGCCCAGAACTGTGGGAACTGCCGTTACGGTATGTTAGAGTAGGACGTCCTTCGTTAGCAGTAGGTAGCTGTTTCGTCGATGTTTACGCTGCAGGCACTTTAAGTTGCTGGGCGATGAGTGGTGAGTGGTGGGAAGTGAGTCGTGATGGTGGTAGTATGTAGGTTGTAACTGGTTCAGATGGTTGTAGGTGCAGCGCTTGGTTTTACTCTAGGCGTGGATGATGTACCGGTAGGTAGGCGCAGCGTGGGAGCGAGTGTGGTGGTGGTGTGTGTTGGGGTTTTCGGGTTTCTTTCACTTTGTTCTGCCACCGACGAGTAACGAACAAAGACGTTTCGAAGACGAAGAAGAAATGCCGACTCCTGATCTGAACCTTTGCAATGGCAATGCCTGGTCTCAAAGCTCAGGAACCAAGGGGGGCGAGGCCGGGTTGGATGAGACCGGTCGCAGGGAGGACTCCTGATGCTTGAGCCTTGAGCCTTGCAAGTTTAGGTTAAGGAGAGTTGGAGTTGGAGCAAATTCTGAACCAAGCCCACTTTCTCACTCCTAACGGTGGAGCGAGGAGTCCACAACTCCGGATCCCTGAACGGGCGGCTTTGAGAAGCGCTCAGTTTGGCTCCTGAGGTTCTAAGGAGTTGGGCAAAGGGTCGGGAACTGGTGGATAGTGGCCTCAGCAGTGAGAAGCATGGTGAACTGTTGAAGCGCTGGTCGAAAGTCCACCAACCTATTCATCGCCGTGTCCGAGACTAGGGAATGGTACCCTAACCGAAAACGCCAGGTTAGAGTCTGTACGGAATTGTAGCGCAGAGAAACCAGCTAGAAACAGGCTAGAGAGAAGCTAGAAAGTACAAAGTCTCAAGCTAGTACGAGTAGCACTGGATGGGCAGGTCGTTCCAGTTGCACGAGTAGGTAATGGAGTATGCGCCGTCCAGTAGAAGAAGCCGAGGAGGAGAGGATGGAGTCGGCAGCACCGGTAAGGCCACACACGGGGGCAACAGCAAATGCCAATGCCAACCTAATGCCAATGCCAGCCCGGATGCTAAACGGAGTGGAGTATCGAAGGAAAAGAAGAGCAGGGAAAGTGTCTAGGAAGGTCTTCTCCGCTGCCGATCCATATTCAGGCGTGCCCTGCGGTTGGACTGGATTTACAAGTGAGACACGATGCACGTACTATAATTCCGGGACGAGATTCGAGAAGCAGAGGAGAAGAAAAAGAAGGGAAAAGAACACATGGCAATTCAACAGCGTGGTCTGCCACTCAAGTACGCAAACGGGGAGACAGACGCCCGCCAACGGTCAATAAATCCAATAAAACGAGAAGCGGGTGGGCTGGACGGGAAGAGCATCACGCCTTGAATAGGACAAGCAGCCACCAGGCGCAGGAAGGACCTGAACAGTAAGTAGTGCAGTAGCTAGTTCCAGCTCGCTCGCTCAGAGAGGAGAGTGCGGTGCCAGAGTCGGTTCGGGTCTTCAGGAGAAGCGAAGCATTTGGGGTAGGCATGCAGCATGCTGCTACAACGCTGGCTCTTTTTCCGATTGCCATGGCCCTGGTCAGCAATATGCATCCCGACTGGGGACTCCTGACGATTGGGCGTGCTTGTCTTGGATGGTCTTGAATCCATGGAAGCAGTCGAAGGCGGCGAAGTCACGCTAGAAGGATCAAGAGGCCAATCAGCCAGGAAGTCCCTTGATATCTCAGCCGGGAAAAGCCTCCAACGGGATGGAGGTTAGGGCAACTTTGCCTGCCAATCTCGCTGCGCCGTCCTGTCAACGGCCAATGGGAGCGGCGTAGCATTCATCTAGTCTGCTTCCAGCCTAGCATCGAAGCCCATGAGGATCAAATCGAATGGTGTCAGGGGCGAGGAGTGATGATATTGGTCTGTTTGTCACAAAGCGGCGTCATTTTGGTCTCAAAGACGGCCTTGAGATTTCAGCGCGCGGCCTCGGGGGCTAGTCTTTTTTTACCGAATCATGCACCGAAAGAGTAAGAGAATTGTGCAAAGAGATCCAAAGAAGCTTAGAAGAAGTTGATTACCGTCCTTTTTTGGCGGAGAACAGCGCGAGAAACACTTCATCATTCGTTAAAATAACCCGAATCTAGGGTTTAGTGAGTCGATTTCGAACCACATCAAGTGCTTGGCAGATTTCATTGCACAGCGGTAGCACCACTTGGGCTCTAGTGTAAACGTACGTAAAAAAGATTGGATATCCATAGATTCCATACCACGACATGCACGTGTGCTGCATAGAAGGCCCTCGATTGCACGTAGAACGTGAGATCACCATCCCAACCCCCCTAAAAAGGAATCAACTTCACAGTATCTCAACGCTGAAAACAATACGCACATCAATGTGATTTCCACCCCGCACTTGATCGCATTCCTGAATTGGAGTTGATGGGGTCATTTGTTGCTGATCCTCCGTCAGGACCTGAAGATAAAGTTTAATGGCCTTCCATATTGCTGCAATATAGAGATCGTGTAACCTTATAACAGATCCCTTGGTAAACGGTTCTCATTGGCCATCTCCAGCCGCGTACTGCTGTTATAGTCAAGGGAAAGCCTAGAAAGCTTATCAACACGACGTGGGTGGGTGAGTGTGTGTGGTGATCGTACCCCTCGGGGAAATACCATGCTCATTAACTTTATCTTTCTTCGACGATCATCATCTCGCAGAACTTCTCTTCTCCAAAAACCCCATTTTATTCGACCGCAATTGCTGACGTGCATCACGACATCATCCAATTTGCTGATCTATCAATCAAGTGCCGAACGACAATCGCGAGCATGATCAAGTGATTACGTCCTGAACAATCGAATTCTCTCGCCAGCACAAAGACACCAACATCGCGACTTCGCAAGGGCTTCGTTGTGTACCGCTGATACGAGGATATAGTCCTATTGTTGTCGATCTTCTACTGCAATCAACATGGAACATTTCCACAAGATAAGCCCCCAAGGCTCAGAGTTCATGAGTGGCCTTGTAATTTGCAAAAAGAAATAATCCACAGTGAAACAAATCTGTACCGTGGGAATGCGCTCATTGCGGATACAACTCGATATCAGGCTATGCAGCGGACGAGGAAATCAATTTACTGAAACCGACATTGATTGGAACTGATTGAGAGAAAGAAAAGTCGTGATCTTGATAAGAATTCAGCCCTCGAACCACTTGGTTCGTGTTTCCCCTCTGCAAATGACAATCCTTGAAGTTGTTGTCGCCTCAAATTGCATGGGAATATAAATGATTACAGCAGAAAATTCCTGCAGTCTCACCTTTATTTTAACCGAAACGCAATCGAAGCTTCTAATCATTTTCTAGAAGGACGGAGCGATCCTTTATCTCCACCATGTCCCATCCATACCTCCGTAATTTGATTCGATAGCGACCCTGATTTCTCATTGGTCACCTTAATCTAAGGGATGTAAACATCCTTTTTTGTTTCCCATCTCGAAGTTCCAGCTTCGTGTGATTCTCCTCCAGGAAGCTTTCCAGGCCAGGGGTTTGCTTGTCTTGACCGCTTTCAAATTTCAAGCCCCGAAGACGTGGCTTTCTTTGCCCGTGTACGGAATATTCCAGTCAGCATTCCTCAGAAGACGCAACGCCCGTAAACTCTCCAAAATTCCCGTAAGGCTCTCGGCTCGGATGATTCATGTTGTAAAATAAACCCGTCTTACAACGTGTCCGTAGGTAGTCGGATTGTCTTAGTAACATCCGTGAGTCTTCGTGGAACGATCGTTGCATCAAACTGCTTGATGGCATTTCTGAACTTTTCGGCAGTCAGCCCAAGGCGGGGAAGTTCGCATCTTTGCCTCACCTAGACAAGAAGGTGCAAAGGAAACCACCAGTTGTTCATGATGCCATATTTTGATATACCCCTCCTTGTCAATAAATTGACGTCTCACCACCCGCATATTTCCAGATTAATATTAACAGGAACAAGGGAGGGGCCAAACGCCCGTTGTGTCGCTGATCTGCCAACGGGATGCGGTTCCAGGATGGCCAAGACAATGCGTATCTCTTGAGAGCACGCTAGAAGGATTATCCTGGTCGGTGGCGGCTTCTGGAATGTTTCCTTTTTCTGCTTGAGTCACCACGCTGCTGGCTCATGCGTGTCATTCGTTCTTGGTTTTCGACTCGCATGTGCTCAGAGTCGTATATAACTTTACGTAGGTCTCGTATTGTAAGCAAGCCGACACCTTGAAGGAACCGATCTGAGCGTTGAGACCGGACTCGCCGTGAAGCACATTCTTCAATAAGAACATTCCATGTCGGCTCACCAGGCGCGCTCATTTCGAGAAAAAAAATCCAAAATTCCGGGAAGGAGAAGTCTGACAGCACGACAGCACGTGCCTCCTAGTACCACGGAGCAACCTAACAAGAGGAGGATGAGGGGATCAGGAAGGTGTGTTTGTGCTCGCTTATGTCACAGCACAACCTTTCTGCTGGGTTTTTGATGCCGACGGAAGAAAGTAGTACTCGTAGACACGATCCATCCAGGTACTGCCCCGGGCTTGTTGATTGGTACCTGAAAAAGTTGCGGCTCGGTCCTTTCTTGACTTCATCGTGTTGTGAAAGAATCTCTTAGGTAAGTCGTACCGCTTTGCCGCAAAGTTGGACCACCCACAGTCCGTTGCCATTCGAAATTTTCCATTTCAAGTCTGTTGAGCAACTTGAATTTTCTTTGACAGCCGATGGAAAGCGGTGCCAACGAAAGGAAAGGATTGAAGATGGCGCCAGGCTCCGTATTCCCCAATAGTGTCCACAGTGTACGGCCTTGGAATCCTCCCAAGCCAGACCAGTTGCCTGCAGGTGAAGACCCCCGTCAGAAGGGAGGACCAACAGTTCGGTCCCAAGAAGGTAGGTAATGACAGAACAATCCCCAACCCCTTTGGAACGCCGGGCCAGAGCAAGAGCCATATTTGGGAAAAGAGACGCCGGGGAAGTGTAATCCTAGGTCCGACTTGGGAGCGGTGAATGGGATGATATCTCCAAATCTAGAGCGTTGATGTACCTGGCTTGGTACCTGCATTCCCAGATTAAGTGATACCAGGCACGACTTGTTTGCTATTCCTCGTAAGTTATTGAGTTGACGTATTTCGGGAAATCACTTTGGGGATTGAAATTTGAGCTCTTTCCCAAAGGAGCTGAGATTTTGGTTTGACGCGCCATACTTGAAAGCGAATGTTGAGGGGGACAATTGACCCGAGATGGAAAAAGAGTCGAGAATGCTCGAAATGTTGCAGCTTCGAAGTGTAGAGTGCTAGACGCGAGTGTCAATGAGAGTAGTAGCCAAGGCAATGCCAGATGCTGTGCGTCGTTTCTATACCGGCGTGCCATCAACTCGTAAGAAATAGTGCCCTGCTTGCGATTTTCGAGTTGCTTTCGCGATGGTCTCGATGGGGTTTATATGATTTTTGTGAGATAGAAAATTAGCTGCTGTGAATTCTCAGAATACCTAAATTTACAGTAAAGGGGAAAGTTCTTGTTGAGGGGAAAGAGCGATCTAGAAAAAAAGTGCTTTCCCGCACGAGGTTGCAAACCGAGAACTGGGCAATTGGTAGCTCTTTCCTCAAGCAAGAGAAACAAGTGACCCGGCCCATTGATTCGACCTCTACCTACGTTCCCATTGTTGCGGCCCTCACATCTTCAAGATCTTGTCGAGGTTGAATCGACAACGCCATGTAAATTCTTTCTCGGACCACGCGTAGGCTTCAAACTCCATCGTCAAAATGCCGTCCCGGGCCAATAGAAGTAGTACCAACTGTTGCACCAGCCGTACTCCTCCTTCTCCAGATGGTGAGCCCTCACGACCGGCGGTCTCTCCATCGAAACCTCCTCCATCCACCCTCTCGCCCGCCAAAGTTGCATCCAAGTCCCCCATTGATAACGAAGTAGCTGTCGGAGCCGTCGCAGAAAATGTCGAACTCGAACTGGGTCCATTATTCGAAGACGAAATAGCAAAAGCGGCGGCAGGCGAGCCAGCGTTTACTCCTCTCAGACAGGCAAGCACTTTCAAGATTCGAGGGCTTCTTCTGGGAGACAAATCAGAGGATACCGACGAGGAATGGGAGCATATCAAACCAAAAAAAAGTACGAGCACACTCAGTGCGGTCAAGCAGAAGCTGAGGAAGCATCTTTCACGAGAAACAACGCTAGCAAAGCGTCGATCGATATCTAGCGTGGGAACAACAGACGAGGAAATCGAGCGTCGAGCGGAATTGAAACGTATACGCCACAAGCGAATCCAGCTGGAACTGAGTAACGAGGCCAGTTATGACGAGGACGCAAAGTCGCTCTCTTCCATTGCCGATGCCGACACTACATTGGGAATCACCATCAATTCCTCTTGGAAGCCAGGAGAGTCGATCCCACTTCCACGACTCTTGAGTCCCTCATTATCATATCCAGCACTATCCACCATGCCAGCATACCCCTTTCCAGAATTGTCTCCCTTGGAAGAGTAAGTTCCTTCACACCTCGCTATTTTGCAGCGAACTAACACAATAAAGGCAACCTGAGAAGGAACACCTGATCGAGGCCAAGGAGGAAGCTGTTGAGATTAAAGACGAAGGTATCGAAACCAAAGATGACAGCGGCGAAACCAAACATGAGGCTAGCCAAAACAAATTGCCAAAGATAGATACGACTCCTACAAAAGCTAGCCGAGCAATGAGTAGATCAAGTGGTACAATTTCCCGAAGACACAGCTCGCCCATTCTTAAAGAAGCACAATGTGCTCATCTTGGACCTCCGATTTTCCAACAAGAGAAAAAACAAAGTGAGATACCACCTGTCCCACCAGCTCCTGTTATTCAACCCAAGCGCCTTCCAAGCATCCCAGAGCCTCCTAGGTCGGGTTGGCGATTGTCTTTTGTCTCCAATGGAACTGTAGACAAACCCGGTCAAGAATACAAGCTACCCATTCCTGCTACGGTCGAAGAAACAACAATGAGCGGACCAACCCTGCGGAGGTGGCTTCATGGTCAAGGACTTCGATCCTCATCCAATCCAATCCTGGGCTTAGATGATAATGATACTGCTCCAAATTTATCTAATCTGAGTGCTTCGGCTTGCACGGCCAGTCATGACGTCGCAGGTGTTGATGGAGGCTCCGAGAACAACATACCAACTATACACCTTCATGAAATGGGTATATCACATCGACTGGCTTCTAGGAATCTCGTAACATCCCCTTCGTCTCCTCAGCTGACGAGTTGGGGATCGGAAACGCGTGCTGGCTCTAGTAGTGATACCTCACTTGTTCGTATTGAGCGATCTCGTTTTATGAGAAACACGTCCGACTCAATGGCTTTGAGCGATTGCATCCCTCAATCTTGGGGAAATGTGTTGCAAGGACAAGCATCTTCTCTTTATCCGTCCACTGGTAATAGTATTCAGCCATCTGCTGAGAGTTCTCGCTTCAACTTGGCATCCGTTTTAGCAAGCAGCATGAACAGTCCAGCTGCCTCCGAGATAGACAGTAAGTGATAAGCCACCTGCTGCAATGTGTTTGAAAGTAACAGATTGCTAATTGGACCGGGACAGAATTGGAGTTCCCAAATTTAGAGAAGCTTTTGACAACTGCAACAGCCAGCGACGCCTCCCCAAGTCGGCCCTTACACCTTACAAGGCAGCCTCGCAAACCCGCCTTCGATGATAGCTCGTTGCTTGTATCGGAAACTGAATCCTTCCGCGAACGAGAAGCGGAACTGAGCATTGTCAAAACTAGATTTGCTTCTACTGAAGCCCGACGAAGCCCCAGCACACCTGTCTCAAGCAAATTTCGAGAAGAGTTTGATTTGGAGCCAAAGGTCACCGAATCACCAGTTGCCCGCAAGCCCTCCAGATTTGCCAAACTGGCAAAGTTTGCAATCAAATCATACGATGGCCCGACAACCCCCGGCCCGGTAACCCCATTACACCATCCCGTGGAAGAACTACTCAGTATACCAGTACCGGGATTTAACCCCGAAGAATTGGCCAGACGCAAGAAGGCAGAAGAAGAGGACGCTATGGGAGGTGCTTGGGGAGGTACGCCAAGAAAAAAGAGCGCGTTGCAACGAAAGCACAGCGATGAACCTAAGACTGTGTTTGGTGCCTTAATGATCTCCAAAAAGAAAAAGAGATCAAAGGTGGGCATCAATGATCCAAAAGTTGCTGGCGAGGAGTACCAAAAGCAGCTCGATGAACGCTTGGCTGTCAAGGAAGCGGTCATGGATTCGTGGGAGGAAGAGATGGCCGCAATTGCAGCCAAATCCAAGGCTAAAAGCAAGAATATTGTCAAGAAAAAGGTCCCCACAGGCCCAGATCTGCGATTTCCACCCACGTGGGCACGCTTTCCCAGCCATTCGCGACATGAGAGGAGTTTTAGTGCTGGACGACCGGATCATATCCAAGCAAGAGACTTTGCAATGAAGAGCGCAGGTAACGGCGAACCTACGTGGTATATGCAAGAGCGAAAACATCATTTGTATCATTACGAGGGGGACGATCATCCATCTCACGCAGACGATGCCCGAAAGAAAAATATTGTTGAGAAACTGAACATCAAAATTAGAGAGGAAATCGACAATTATCAGAATGCGGGCGAGGATCCCGAGGTGGAAGATACCTTCGGTCGAAGAAGCAGCTACAATATTGGATTGAAACTCAAATTCCCCGAGTTGGAGATTCTACCTATGGAGCTTCGTACTGCAGCCCAGATGGAGAAGGAAGTTCTTGAGCAACTTGCTGAGCAGAACAGACTCGAGGAGCTTGCTAATACGGATATGGGAACTGTGGATGGGAGTTTTGATGAGGATAACATGCCACCGCGGAGTGTCAGCATCGCCGATCCGAAGTTCTACGAGGAGTGTCTTGTTCATAATAAAGCAGGTTGGCCCAAGAGATCTGAGAGCAAGAAGGGCAAATATCGAACTTGGAGTGCCAAGGATTTGTCTGAGTGGGACGGAAGTGGTGGTTATGGAAGGGTTGGGAGCGGATGTGGGAGCGGGCGACGCAGAAGGAAGGAGTTGAGTTTGAGGAAGAGCACGGATGATTATCATGCTGAGTTGAAGGAGATGGAGAAATTGGAGAGGGAGAATGTTTTGAGGGTTGTGGAGGAGGCTTGGGGGAGGAAGAAGGGAAAGGGGAGGAGTGTTACCACGAGTGTGAAGGAGGTTTTGCCTGATACGGAGACGTGATTTTGATGTGTTCCTCTTTTATTTGGTGTTTTGAGTTGTGTTTTGGGTCGTGGACTTGGTTTTGTTGTATACTTCGAGGATTAGTGGGATCATTGTTCGGCTTTCGGGTGGATATGGGAATCGTTGGAGGTTAGAGATTATAGCATTGGGTTGAGAGGTACTGTAATTGGTAGGTCTTATTGGTATGGATTGCATAGCGGTATTTTCAGGGGCCATTAGGAAACTTGGGGGACTTGGGGCTTGGGGACTTGAGTCAGTTCATATTTGTATAATGCAGTTTAGTTGTGGCTTTATTTTTAGTACAGAGAGGTGGAATTCCAAGGATTATGAATCGTTATTCACTTGCTTCTGGGGTTTCAGATTGACGGGCGTCCTTGGAGTTATTCTCATCTTCACGACATTTTGTGGGTTGGTGTTGTTGAAACTCAAGGTTCTTTTGATTGTATTTCTCCTCTTGATACTATGAAGTATCATAACAATTCCCCAAACACAAACCAGGTAATCTTGTATTGTTTTCAAGTTTTCTGCGCGAGCCTATGGTGCTTGTTCCGCGGCATTCTTTGCTTGCCTACGGAATTCGCTGTACTTGACCTGCGGTTCTATTAGTGACGATCACATATCGTTTGTGGAAAGTAATAAGGTACTTACAGCCACGATTCTGGACGTAACACCCACGAGGTCCGCAACTCTCTCCCGCTCGATCTTTCGGTCTTGATGGCTCGCTTCGAAATACCGGCCTTGGTGGTAGTGGTTGCGAAGTGCCCGAAGCTGGTCTGGGGTCACCGCAGTCGTCAAGGTCTTCTGCTGCTTTGGTGGGGCAGCTGCTGGTGGTGGTGGTTGGGGGGCGAGAGGTTGGGAGGGAAGACGTGAATGGGTTGGGAGGGTTGGGAGGGTTGGGAGGAGTGGGAGGAGTGGGAGGTTGTCGCGGTGGTTTGCTCGATTGGCTTGGATCTCTGCGATGATTCGCGCGGCTTGTTCGTTGACTCTTGCGGCGGCTTCGGCGGCGGAGGGGATGTTGTGGGGTGGAGGAGGGTGAGGGTGAGGGAGAGGGAACTGGCCCATGAGACCAGGAGGGTAGTTGACATTGTGTTGGTTTGGGTAGTCGTTGTATTGCATCTGTTTATCGATATTAGCTCTGTTTGGTAAAGAGACAATGATAAACATGTTCATCAACATACCTCATAGGAGTCCATGGTTGCGGTTGTTGGTCTTAGTCGGAAGTTGTCAGGTAGAGAAAGAGGAGCAAAGATATCACTTAATGCAACGCGCTAGTGCAATTAGCGTTCGGAATAAAGAATACCCGGTGAGGTGCTGTTTAAGTAACTTTAATCGGAAAGGTAGGTTAAGCGAGAGGTGCGGGAGTTCCACCTCTTCTATATAAAAAAACACTGGAGGATTATTCACGTAACTTGTTTTAATCAAGATTATTCTTCTAAATAAGTAAATTAATATAAACCTTTATTTACTTTTACTAGAGAGAATAATTCTTTAAGATTCTATCTAGTTACTACTCTTCTCTAAGTATTTCTAAGTTAAGGTATAACTCTAATAGATTCGTATAATTTAAAGAATCAAAGAGCTTTACTTAAATAATAGAGGATCTTAGACATTTTAGTATTTTTTCTTATCTTCTAACTTAAAAGTTATAAACTTATTATTCTAGAGAGGTAAATTAATTTAAAGCTATATTACTTAAACAATTTAATAGTTCTTTCTATAATATAATAGAAAATAGTTATTAGATATATTTTTTCAAATATACTAAACTAATAGAATTAATTAAAGAGACTAATTCTTAAATTAGAAATTCTAAAGTAAATAATAGAGAAAGAGTTAAGGTTTACTCTTATTACTATAACCTTACCGTTATATAGTAGAGATTCGTAAATATTTCGTATAGTAGATAAACGAGAATCTTAGTAGGTAAGGCATCCTGAATACACTAAAAGTCGGAAATAACTAAATCGCAAATGGCAAATTACTACTTTTTATAAGTGAAATAAAAGATTAAAACTTTTATTAAGTTTACACTGTCTCTCTCTCTCTCTCTCTCTCTAGAGCTATATATTAAGTCTAGGATACTTATTTTCTTCTAGAAATTAATAATAGTTAGATCACGTGTGTATCACATGTATAGCTAGCTTTCAATAGACCCGACAGTCTGCTATCTAGGTACTCTATCTTTTTATTACTCTTTGTTGGAATGCTAGACTTTCAGGAGGGCAAGAGTAAAAAGACTTGAATTGCTTGCCTTGCTCTGGAAGAGCAGAGGGCACATATATAGAACTTTGCAATAACCATTTTGCCGTATCCATCTACCGCGGCAAAAACTCTTTCCTATCCGTACGCCCGTCGGGCATGCGGATATCTCATAAGTGGCGTAATATAACAGATATCACCGTACCTATCAACACTCTTAAATTAAATAAAGAGAGAGAAAATGAGGAAGAGAGGAAGAGAGAGAGAGAGAGAGGCTAGGAGAGAAAGAGTGTAAGAAGTAAAATAAGAAAAGAGAGAAAGAAGCACTCGGTATATACTTACCTACGCTAGAGCTAACATTCCCCCGAAATGTTTACTTCCCCCCCTTTTTTGACTTCCCCCCTCTTCTCCCTCTTCTAACTTACCCTCTCTTTTTACTTCCCTCCTCTTCTTACTTCTCTCTCCCCTTTTTCTATACTTATACTATTTAAATAGATAAGGAGGTTAGTTAGAGAAGGAGAGAAGGAAGGAAGAGAGAAGGGAGGAAGAGAGAAGGAGGGAAGAGAGAAGGAGAAAGAGCGAGAGTATAAACGATGTAATAGTAGGGCTAGAAATAATTTTAAAATCTAAGACCTTTTAACCTCCTCTTACCTTTTGAGTTTTGAGTTTTACGAGTTGCGATTTGCGATTTGCGATTTAGCTATATCCGACTTTTGGTGCATTCAGGATGCCGTAGTAGGCTAATTCTCTTACTACTGATTCTACTATAAGAATACTATTTTATGAACTATTAATAAATAGACTATAGGTAGTAAAGAATGTATATATTAAGTTCTTAGCTAGTTTTAGTACTTATTTTATAGCTCTTAGTAGTAGTATAAACTTTGAATTCTATCCTCTATACTATCTAATTAAGTATAGAAAATTTCTTCTAGTATTTCTTTCTATATCTCTTTCAGAGTATTATCTACTGTATCTCTTCTACATTTAGATTCCTCAGGGATATACTATGTTTATACACTCTAATGATATTACATTTCTCCTTTTGTATTATATGTTTAACTCTCTTCCTTCCTAATCCTCTTTACTTTTAGAGTCGAGGCATTCGATACTGAATTCAAGGTTTGCTTGACTTACTTTGAAAGTGACTTTGGTAATCGGAAGAAAGCATTCGTTAGCAGATGCAACGCTACTTAAGCCGGTCTCAGAGTGACTTTGATAATCGGCAACATCTTGATTCACAGAGGAACTGCCCCAGAACAATCAACCTAGTTTTCAAAGATCAAATTACATGTGCCAAGGATGTCTGATTTTCTGAACATTAGAGAGGTATACAAGGGCCATTTTTGTTCTCAGCCGTCCTCCTGCCTTTTCCCACTCTCTGATTATTTTCTCCCAGGTATTTCTTGTTTAGTATTGTATCACGTCCAGCTCGTTATTCAGTCACTCAGTTGTTGGGGTCCTCGGATATTCACAGACTCCGTTGAAGGTGTTTGACCTTTCCTTTAGAACCAGTTCAGTATGTCCCCACTTTGAGTAAAAAGTTGCTGCCGGGGAGCTTGTTTTCTGCCAAAAGAAAATTTCCAAGAAAGTTCAAGTCCGGTGAGCCGTAGTGGTCAGGCTCAAGGTTCAAATTCTAACGATGGGAATGTCTTTTGAAAGAGAAGAGGGAGTGTTGAGGTCGACTTCGAAAAAAGTGTCCTGATTTTCTACTGCCAGTGAAATGGTGCCTTTAGAGAAGAATGTGAGGATAACTTGCGCCACTATTCCAGTACAGGAAATACCTGCTACCCGTGTTAACTCTGTCGTATTCTCAACTACTCTGGAACATGCTGAGATGAGGGGAAAATAGGAGGCTGGGTGTGAGGTGATGAGAAAACGATTTCCATGGCTGGCTACCATACTGATCTCTACGGTAAATATTCGCTTTTAAGCGAGGAAGGAAACCTTGGTTAACCGGCTCCACCCTTAGTTCAACTAGAGTAGAATTGACAATTTAGTCTCTGTCTATTGTACGCTTATCATCCTTTAAACAAGTTGCAGCCGTAGAATCGCTTAGAATCAGTATACCCGGTTCACGTGATCTAACCACAGCTTTATGTATATAAATACAACCATTCTCTTCCTCCCTTTAAGAGGTTTGAGGCATAATGAAAGCATTTGGTCACAAATGTTTAAAAGATTAAGTAAGCTTAGAAAGAATAGAGTGTAAAAATGCACAATGATGCAACATGTCATGATTAAGGGAACCGACCACGAGAGAAAGAAGACATCCTATTTAGCGCTTAGCTTTCCGATTTGGTTTTTAGCAATAATAACGAAACGCTTTCGTTTGCCCCATCTTTTCGCCATCGATTCCGAGTATTCAAACCAATAATAAATGAAGACACTTTCGAAAATATTCCCAATTGAAAAGATCCTCAGCAATTATATTCCACGGTCTCACAAATAAGTGAAAAGGAAAATATAGGTTTGTTTCCTCGCTATTCAACTTAGATTCCTTCCGCCTGCCTGACCTTCTCAACACTACAATATGCCTGCCACCACTACCGCCACTACCCCCTGAGCACTTAGGGGCTGGCGCCCTTTGGATTGAAGTTTATATTACTGGGTGATCATCGGGATTCCGATGGTGGGGTTTGGAATGTATGGTTGAAGGTTGTTTTATAGAGGAGTTGATGTGGTTGTAAGGAGGGCAGGAAGCGGTCGCCTCGTGCTTACCGAGGTATGGAGAAAACCTTGCCACCAGCAGACGCCTGCTCTTGCCTAACTTAATTCCAAGAGAACTGTAACTATGTTTTCCGATTTATCCTAGTTCGATCATCCCTACAAGGTTCGGCTCTCGAGGGCGTTGTGGTTTGCTTTGCGTATAACCATTCTACTGTGCTTGTGTGAAATTGCTTGTGCAATGAAAAGTGTTTTCCGATGGGAGTCGGATGATACAATGAAGGTCATAAGATCTCAGGTTTCATGCTGTTCCAAGTCTTCTCCAACAATGCTTCCCAATTTCTAGGCCACTTCGTACAATCTAGGGAAAAAGAGAGGTGCGAGTCAGCAATACCACCAACTCCTCTGCTCCTTCCTAGTGGTAAGAATCAATAGAACACACTGGACCTCAATGACCCCTGAGTTTCGTAGTCTAGTCTGCTTTTTCCCACGCACTACCACCTTCTTTCAGTCCCAACTCCCAGCTCAATTGCTATGCTGACACGTTGCCAATCTCGAGTCTTGTTTTCGCCGTATCGCCATCTTTTCCACCCTCTTTGCAAAACATCCACAACTCTCGTTCCAAGCATTCGTTCTGTCAATTTCAAATATACTTTCGCTTTGTATACCACTTTATTGTATGTTCTATAGCACAAACCAATTTCAGCATAGTCTAATTATCCACCACATCAACCATGGGTCTTCCACTTTGGCAAAATTCACCCGGAAAAGGGCGAAAAGTGGTAGGCAGATGCGGTGCCTGTGGTAATCGAACAGAAATCGTTGAGATTAAGCTTGTACTACGTTCAAATGTATGCACATAATCCTCTACTCCTCAAAGTCAAACTAATATTTTCAAGGAGACAGCATCAAATGGCCAAGGGAGCAGCCTCAACGTTGAAAGGCTTGTCGAGATAGACACTGAAACCCAACACTTCTCTTTCGATACGGAGCCAGATGAGCGATGGTATGGTGGGAATATAATTTCGACTGAAGACTCCTCTGCTGAAGCCTCTCCTCCAATTCTACCTTTGAGAGTTTCAGCTACTGGCGACAACGAGCAAGGTCTAGTCTCACCTGGGTCATCATCCACACCCGCGGGGATTCATTATGCCGATGCTAGAGGACATGAGACGGAATGGAATGTATGATCCTGGGACTGTCACAAATATATACGAAGACTCGGGGATTAAATGCCTTTCAGCGGAGCTTTCCCAAACAGCTTGGAGGGATTTTTTACATAGCGTATTACAAAAACTTCAAAACATAATCTCGAGCATTCTCATGACACTGGAGAGACCAATTTTCCTTGGAAGTACATTTCTTTGGGCGCACCTAGGGCTACTAAAAGAATTGATGAAATTCACTTTTAAATTCATAATTCTTTTTATATAAGCAGTATATAATTCTTTTCATATAGTATAATTAATAGAACTTTATGAAATATTTCATGAAATTTATATATTTCATTAAATTTAAGCCAGAAGTGGACTAATAGTCTTCCGGGTCACGTTTACACCTAAAGTGGTAGCCAAGGTTCGGCATTTGGAATACCATTGACCAACCCTGGAAGATACCATTCCATTTCAAATAAGGGTGGAAGATATCCATTTGGAATTCCATGGAACTGATGCACGTGACCCGCATTATAATTATTCCGGTCCGTTTGACCAATAGGAAGCCGAGCGGCCGTCTTAGCATAAGTGTTATCTTAACAACACCATGAAATATAATTAACCTTATATCTACTACTTCTCTAATACACTCCTTTACGCTCCTTCAAAATCTCTACACTCTAATCATATTACTAAAAACTAACAACTTCTCCAAGGTTGAGAAGCCTCTATTCAACTATACAACGATATATGTATAACAAGCCTGATAGGATACTACTCTGTAGTCACCTAAGGAAGATATATTAACTAGGTGTTGACATTTCTAGTGATAGTACTTTTAGTCAGCAGGAACACTAAAACCGCTATTACGAGTGGTATTATAGAGGCACTAGATTCACTGGAAGAAGATGCTAATCAAGCTAAATTAGGACTAATTTAGTACCAATTCTCACTTCTCCATACCGAATCCCTACACTTTCGTTGGCTATATACTGACTCACGTGCCTCTGGAATCCATGGAATTCCAGTCCAGGACTGATAGGGGAAAGACAAGGGCTTCTCTTAAATTCACAAGACTCACCTCCATTGAGAGGACAACCAGGAAGATCGCAAAGAAACTATTCATGTGATCAATGTTGAGTTGGTTTATTAGGCTATGTTTGCTCAGTGGAAAGGCGGGAGGTAAAGTATGACAGTCTTATATAAGGCTGTCAAAACATGTTAGTTCAGACTGAATGAGTTGTAGAGTGTTGAGTGCATATGTCAAGACCAAAGGTCTTGGTATGAAACACGAAACAGTGATTACTGATTTGTGACACGACTTTCAAAGGGTGAATTGATCAATGTGATACAACCTCGCTACAGGTAGGAAAGGGAGAAAGGGGGCTAAGTCACGGGTGTTGTAAGCCACACATGAGATGCTGTAAGATTCCCCTACCTAAGAAAGTCCAGAAGCAGAGACTTTCATCCTAGCCTGAGGAAATTTACTAATCTAAGGAGTGGATAAATGGAATTCCCAAAACAAAGAAAAAGAATTAATAACAGGATCTTATCTTCATCCCAGTCTGTGCACACTAATAACAATGGAAAGTCTTCACATATCAACACACGCAGCCCTTGAAGTTCGTGAGTTTATGAATCCAGAAAGACGTCCTTGATTACTATCTAATCTGAAAGCCCCTTTTCCCATTTCCGCTTGATAATCGCCCCCAGGTGAAATTGTTTCATGGATGAATGTTCCAGGGAAAACCCTCCACGCCAGTATGATGCAAGATTGCAAATTCCCGACCGCAAATGGTTCCTCTATTGACTCTCCCGAGCTTCGGCCTCAGCAAAAGCTTGAACTTCAGCAAGAAGACGGTTTATGACTTAAATTCTGCGAAGATTTACCAAGCTCTTCTCTCTCTTAGCCTCACATCTCTCTACATTTTGCCAATCTGTACGCTGCGCGATTTGAAAAGAATCGAGAACTTCACGAGTTCTTCTGGCAGTTTTGATGAGCTCTCCGTGGTCAGGTAGGAATCGTTCGGTGTGGTATGTGTTGAGAGATGATCGAGCAATTTCAAGGAGTTGAACGTCTATTTATGTATCTTCATTAGAGATAGTGCCTCGAGGAGGAAAGATAGGAAGGGGGCTACTTACTAGTGGTCTCTGGGATCTCAAAGGAAGCGAGAGAGCCAGAGATGTTTCCAGCAGAACCAATTCTGAAAACTAGCCGGGATTCCCTAGTGAACTCGTTTTGTTCAGTGGTAAATTGAATGCCAGGTCGGGAGCCTGGTTGAATGTCAATTTGTGATACTCCTTTTCCGAATGGAAGGCTGATAAAGTAACGTGGATCAAGGCCTAGTTGTAATCCTGGTTGATCCGGAGTAGGATATCTATCGAAGAATTAAAACCAATTCTCTCAATTTGTTCTGTCATGCCTAGGTGTTTAGGTACCACGGGGGACAGGGTGCTAGAATTCTAAGGAGTAATCTACATTTAAAAGCGATGTAACCGGAAAGGCGACCTGGATAGGTATCAGCCCGTAACCTTCGCATGCTCCCACTGTCGATCGATTGGATGTCACAGCGAGGATATTCCACTTACCACCTACGCTATTACCTAGAGAATTATCAGCAATAGTTATTGAGGTAAAGTTCAAATCCTCTGAGATGTTCCTCCACATAGAAAGGACATCAAACTTACCGCCATGATTTACTTCATTAGAGTTGACAGCGCGATGGTTGCCACCGCCAGAATTGACCTGACCTGAGCTGATTCCACTACCGAAACCACTATCTCGAATACCAACAAGTTGAATACTACTATCTACATCACCTGCTGCAAACAGGGGTCAGGATATATGTACCCAAGAAAGATCAAAAGAGGTTTAGCTCAAAGGCAACAACAAGAGACTTACGATTACCAACAACAAAGGACTGGTTTCCACCTCCATATCCACCTTCAGGAAGAATGTTGAAGTTGGACGACATGTTGTGACAGGGTTTATTTAGGACTTATGTGTTAAGCGAGGTGACGGAAAGTCAAAGTCCTAGACTCTGTGTTGAAGATGTCAAGAGTCAAAAAGTCTTGGCAGGATGCATATTTATAGTGTGAGTTTGTGATTGCGCAGTCATTGTTCATTCATTTCTCATTCATTCCTTGGGTGAATTAGACTGGCTGGGCTCTCAAAAACAAGAAAAAATAAAAATTGCCAAAGGGAAATAAGGCAATCCCAAGGTGAATAGAATGGATGATTGTAGTAACTATACTGTAATAAATAAGGCTTGCCCCACGCACCTCCCCCAAACAACTTGATATTATACGAGCAGGTGTGGAAGAATCGAGGAGCTGACCAGTCAATTTTGGCTATCTTGGGAATGGATTTAATTTACTTGTCCAAATCATTTAGGATTAGTTAGAATGTGCAAGTTAATTCAGCGCATTACTCTTGATACTGTTCTCTGAACCTTTTGTATCCAGTTCCATTTCTCTCTCCACTCGATAAGCAGTACACGGTATGAGCTCTTTGGTTTTTGGTATTATGCGCCTTCTAAATTGGGGATTATTCCTTCCTTCTCGTACAAACAAATCTATCATTTGAAACGCCCAGAAGGAATGAGACCAATTCTCCCGACCAGCTGGAAAATAGGTTTAGCTGTCCAAGACATCTCGTACATACTTTCTCCAAAGGCAGGTGTACCTAGAGCTTCCAAATGAATCTGAAACAGTCATAATTCATGAAAAAATAAATGAATAGATGAATTTAAAGCTGGATTTATTTTATGAAGCAGCTGAAAGGATACTAATAAATAGATGAATTTCATGAATATTTATAAATTTCATGTAGGTTTAGGTGTAATCCCCTAGAACCTTGAAGGGAGCTATATTTCTTAGTTTCTATAGATTAGAAATGGGGGTAGAAATGAGGTTATTCCTACTTACTATTAGAATTTCTATGAGACCTCTCTTAAAGTATGTCTTTAATATTGCCTTTATCCTAAAGGGGCTTGTCTTCTAGACTAGTTACGGTAGGGTTGTAGGGTGGTTGATGTGTTAGGGGGAAATGAGAGCTACCAGTGCCAAGCTTCGGCATCTGGAAGACGATTCCATGGATTCCATTCCATCTGGAAATCTTCCAGGCCTACTTTAATATGGAATGGATATCTTCCAGAAATGTCCAGGTAGTAGTAGGATTAAGCATTTATTCCTGTTCTTGTTCTTTTTCTAGGACTCAGTAACTTCAAGGTATGGGCTCCTACTTTCATTTGAAGTAGCTCCTTTGACTGACTGCCCTCCACATCGCATGGGTGGTGTTTGTTATGAGTTTTTTGTTCTTGTTGTATTCTCGAGGGGAGGTTAATTCTCTCCAGCAAAGGACAGGAATCTGAAATCTGACCCTTTCAGCTGTGAGACAAGCCAAATCCTTTTGGGGATGAGGGACGTAGTATCGTGGAACTCGAGAATATGATCATGAGGGGCCCTCGGGTCCTAGTTTCCTAGCATTTGAAAGTAAAGCGGAGCCTAGCCACAACGGTGATAGTAGCCATAGGGGTGAGAATAATCCTCCACTAGCTAAAGCTTAGATTGTGAACTCTCATGGTAAGTATTTAGCTTATATCGTACATTGTGCGAATTCTTTCTGATGTATTGGTGTTTATTGACTCACGGATGCTGACTCTTCCATAAGATGAAAATATACATCCTTTCTGCATAGGTGACATGAGAGACCATTTGTGGCGCGAATACCATATTTTTCGTATTAATCGTAGGTCTTTTATTCAAAACACTGATTTCTGGGCTTACGGGACATGAAACTTGCTATGTTCTAAGGAGGTTTACCTCGTGATGAAGTTGCTATTTGTTCTAACCACTGTGGTATCGGCAAGCCATTATCTAAAATTCTCCTTCGCAAGCTAGGAAGGTATCTGCGATATCTCGATACTGATAATCCTCTGTATTATCTTAAACTTTATCTTGAGCTCCAGCGGAAGAGAACAAAGAAACACGGCTAATAGAGCGCAAGGAAGCGAAAGCTAAAAGGTTGAGAGTAGATACTAATGAAATGGGCAATCATGTAAGGGCTGAACAATCAAGGCAACTGCAGCAAGAAAGAAAACAGCAAACTACAGCTCAGAAATGTGTCCAGAATTAGAACGGACTTAAATTGTACAGGGACCATAACAAGCAATAAATTGGGACTCCCCTTCACTCCTTCAAAGGAGGCTCGCCTATAATTTCTATTCACTTTCTCTTCTGCTCGCCGGAGCCAATCATTCACCCTTTGATGGTATGGCTCACATCCCCTCCCTCCCATCATGCGCCGAATCCAGAAACCAACAAACGGAAGCACAGAGGATATTGCAATGAAGATGGATCGTAACAATATCAAACAACGTATGACTTTGTCCCCACGAGACTCCCCAGCTCAGTCTCTCCCCAAGAAATCAAGGCAGTTAACCCAGAAATAGGACTTGGAGGAGCCGTAAACAACTACAATCAGGGATCCACCCAAGCTAAGCCAGCTCGTAAGCCCATTCCCCATCTCTTTTCGCAATAAACAAGACCCTTTTAACCCATGGGAATAAGCAGCGGTTCGAACCCCCAAGCCTACCGAGTTCAGAGTCCGCATCGAAAAGTGCAAGAAAGGACATCTCCTCCGTACCGAGCGAATCGCAAGCTATCGCCGAAAGCTCGAGTCCAAAGCCCAACCAACAACCGATAAGTGTACCAAGTTAGATGTGCGAGAGGCTAGAAACAAGCGGAACGGATACTGGATTTACGAAATGGAGGACTTGGAGTCGAGGATCCCACATTGCACGGACATTCAACAGAAGGAGTCATTCTTGAGCACACTGATTGATCTTCTTCGGCAGTTTGAGGGCACAGAGATGTTGGAGGATGGTCGAGAGGCGGAGGAGGATGCTTCTTAAATAGCGATTTTCTAGTCTTCTCATCACACTGACGCGGCGCCTTTTGGTCTACTAGTCTGCAGTCTGGGCGAAGGAAAGAGTTCGTGAACGGTGGCGTCAGATTGTGGTGAATTGAAGCTAGGATAGGAAGGCTTTTGATGAGGGTTTGCGGCCTGGGGGAAATGGAGGCTGAGTCTTGAGTGGATTTCTTTCACACGGAAATCATCTCTCTCTAGGAAACGATACTTGAAAACTTCTGAATAGTAATTAAGTTGTGCTTTACTGAGTACACTGTCATGACCTGCAATATGTGGCTAAACTTTCAATTCCTCAATATCAAGAAGATGGCATTCCATGTTTCCATTAGCAGGTCTTCGGAATTTCTTCACTGCCAAGCCTATTCAACCAACTTTCCTAGTTGTTTCGTCAAGCCGTCTGGTGATCAATACCCTGTAGAGTGCCAAATACTGGACTGGTACTATCGAATTCTGGGATTTGGGGATGGGATTTCTTTTGGGGGAGCCAGAGTCAAGTAGTTGTATTCAGTGACAGAACGATGTTTGAAACATACGCTAATGTTAAGATACGAAAGGTCTAAGGGGCAAACTATTTGTACTTAGTCTATATCAATGAATTCCCTTCAAATAGTGTCCTGAAATATACTAGGTAGAATATTATACAGACCCAAGATGAGTTCAAAGTCTTCCCGTGGAAATTCAAGCGGCGGTCGTGATTATCGACAAACCTCAATTCACCATACCTAGGCTCCACAGAATTCTAACATAAAAACCCCACCCTATTTCGACTTTTTTACTATAAAATAACTGGTAGCCTTTCGTCTCTCAGCAGCACATATTACCGCAAAATACCACACCGATCATGGAATCACCCCATCATGCCCGCACCACTCTTTGATCCTTCCCCTGGAAAAAGTGCAGTTAATCAGCCGTCACCTATCTTTTTTCCTATAAAGTGGATGAGAAACACAGCGGCCAATACAGCTGTCAGAAGCCAGAACAGCCTAGTGAACAACGCACAGAACCAAACAGAGGGTTTACCAGATTATCTAAAAGTCCCCCTTGTCGTATGGAACGCACTTCGCATGAAGCCCCTGGCTATGTTGGTACGACAAATTCTCCCTCCCAGGAAAACAACATCAACAAGT
Organism: Hymenoscyphus scutula; assembly: GCA_001399465.1. Taxonomy (NCBI): domain Eukaryota; kingdom Fungi; phylum Ascomycota; class Leotiomycetes; order Helotiales; family Helotiaceae; genus Hymenoscyphus; species Hymenoscyphus scutula. Next base: position 2,235 of record LKTO01000027.1, on the reverse strand, counting down.
CAAACAAGTTGAGTAGAAATACTAACAATATAAAGAACACCCCCTAGAGACCGATCTCGAACGAAGCCTCCGCCTATACAACAAACCCGGAACCGTCCACTACCAGCCCTCCAATGCGACGAAGGAGCAGCCAACAGTATTCATCCCAAACCCCCTTCCATCATCCAAATACCCGACTGAGAAAAAACAGAGCTCATGGATCTCACCTTACCAGTCTACGACGAACTCACCGCCAAAGAACACCGCGACAAACGAAAAAGACAACAAGCTGCCTACTCCGACTTCACCACCGAACTCCTTTACCAAATAATCGAAAGCGAAAAGAGTAACCACGTCGAGTTCCTCGAAAAAAGCGCTGAGCATCGAAAGGGTCTTGAGGAAGCTCTTGAAGCAAAGGGCGAGGACTCCCCAGATAACGCTAAGCAAAGGAAACTTTTGAAGAATTTTGATATTGCGGTGGATGTACAGACAGCTTTACTTCAGGGTACTGAAGCCGTCGCTAAGAGTGTAGAGAAGGATCTCTCGATTGCGGCGAAACGAAGACTTCGAAACAAGAAGTGGCAAACTGACGGAGGAACTTGGGTGTGAGCTCGAGTTTACTATACCTACCTCTTAATCATAAACCAGAGTAAATACGAGGGCAAAGAATTTGTTCAACTTCCTTCAGTTCGTTTTGTCACTACCTTTTAGTATTAGATTTGTTACTATAACTTGACTGATTTCTATATGAATACCTACTTTTCACTTTATAATTAAATGAAAATTATAGTACTAAAAAGGCTATAAAATATAGAAAATGAAAGAGATATATACTATACATACCCTAAACTATATACTGAGAATCTCTATCTAGTAATCTCCTATAGTAGAGTCTAGTAAAAACTATTACTCTAGCCGTTTTATATAGTGATCGGCATCTGGAAGCACCTTCTATAGAACTTTCTATAGATGGTACCTCTCTAGAAGTATCTAGAGAGGGTCTAAAATAGATAGAGTTTTTCTGGAAGAATTTAGAGTAGAAACCATTATCTAGAGCACTTAATAAAATTAGTGAATTTAGCTATATGAAAACCCTTAATATTCGCCTAAAAAGACCTTTGTTAAGAAATTTTTAGATTTACCTAGATAAACCTAAATTCTTACCTAAAATGATCTTTTTTAAAGAATTTATATAGGTAGCGAGGATCTTACCTTTTCCGCTTATAGTAGAGTTACGCTTTTTTAGAAATATACTACCTATAGCTTATTTAAATAAGTCTAAGCTAAAATCTAAGCTAAAGATCTATAGGAATAAAACGAGTTATAGTAGTAGAAGTAGTAGAGTTTACTTTTATTAGAGATTTACTATAATTAGTCTATATATAACTAGATTAGCGTCTAGATTATTGTTTTTATATCTCGAAATCACGTAATATTAGTATTTCTAGATATCTATAGATATATCTATAGAAGGTAGCTCTATTCTAGATAAATTCTAAATAATTTTATAAATAAATAGAAACTTTCTCTATATACCTCTAGATCTTCTATAGAATTCTAGATGTCGACTACTAGTTTTATATCTAAAATACTATAAGTTATTTTATTTAAAAAAAATTATTATAAAATTCTATTAACTCTTCTTTAAACTTTTCTAAGTATAAGTATTAACTTCTACTAATAGAATATCTTTCCTTAATCCTTCTCTTCTTTCTTTTACTTCTCTCTCTTAAAACCTTTATCTAAAATTAACTTCTAATTATATCTAATCGTCTATAGAATATATCTATTCTATTTAGAAGTGATTATAGATTTTTATCTAGAATAAAGGCTAGTATTTATAAGAAGGATCTATAGATATCTATAAAAGATAACTTTTATATAACGTCGAGAGGTAAAAAATAATAGTCTAAAGCTTAGCTAGTCATTTATATATACTATAACCTACTAAAATAAAAGAATAGTTTATTAGTACTACTTTAATAACGTAATAAATTAGTACTATAAACTAGTAAAATCTAACTATTTAGGAAAAACTTAGAAAGTAATACTTATATATACTAGTGTATACTAGCGTAGTCGCTAGCCTTACTTTATTTCGAGTAGAGTTGTTAAGGGTTATACCTGTGGAGTGAATCTTAGAGTACTCCGGCGATGTATTCACGCGACCTCGGTTAATAATATCCTATAGTGCTTAGTAATTAAGCTTAGTAGAACCTTCTGGAATAGATAGGACAGGTATATAAGGTAGTAAGG